>VWYK01121999.1:1684-20536 GCA_013399775.1 Semnornis frantzii
ACCTGGTTAAATCTGCGATTCTGTTGTAGATTCTGTTGATAGCTATAAAGTTTACAGGTGAAACCCTCCCCAACACCCTCCATTTTACAGCAGAAGGATAAGTCCCTTTGCTCTAGCTAAAGCAATGCAGTGGGAGCTCTGTGCATCAAGACTGGCATTCTCAAGTGGGCCATAATCTGCTCTTACATAAATAAACAGCATGCAGCTGTCACAAAAGCTTTCATGGATTCAGGGCAGAAAAAGAGAGGATAAAGATATGTGGCAATTAAAATATTTAATATTCAAATGAGCCTGATGTCCTGTGGAGTGGACCCAGAGTGCTTTCTTGATATTAAAAGTAAAGCCAGCCAACTGGAAGCTGTCCCTTCAACAAAGTAAGAGACTGCTGTAGCTGAGCTAATGCTCTCAGATGCCTCATGTTGAGGGTGAACGAGGAAGTTTACAGTGTCATTGTAACACAAAACTTCAAGCATTGTCCTCAAGACTATGAATCTTATCATCTTATTGTCTTATCATCTTGTTATCTTACAATCGTTTTTGTCTAATTCCTTCTTGTCCTGCCTTCCTCTGTGATGCCGAGGCAAAAACTACATTTTTTACACTCTTCGTGAAGTCTCTTGGTGGGTAAGAAGCACACACCTCCAATTCAAGTCAGCTTTTAAACTATTTTACAACCAGTATACAAACAAATACTCTTAGATGAGTATTCTAAAGACAGATGAAGTGCTCAAGAATCCATTTATTTCAGGGTCTTTGTCAGTTTACAGCTGCAGTGGTAATTTGGTGGCTGTGGTTTTAGGCAGAACAAGTGTGGATACTGTGCTGGTTAACATACAATACGATACTAATGTGATGCAATTACAGATAAACATCTTAATTAAAAACTGAGGAAAGCATGCTTAGATATTTTCCAGAAACTAAGCTTGGAATGTAATCTGAATCTTTATGAATATAATGGGTAATAACAGAGAATCTTGACGTTCTGAGTCTCTGCTTTGAAACAGCATTTATTTTGAAAGAGCAAAGCCTTTCTGCTCAGGAGTAGTCCTGTTTTCAGAAAATCTGTCTGCCGTGTTGACAAAAGAAATCAGTGTTTGTACTCAGAGGCAAGACATATGACTGTTTTGTATGTCTTGAAATGAAAAGTATGTTTTCTAACTAAAGGCTAACAGGCTGGCCTATGCAAGCACTAAAAATTGAGGCATTTTTGGCAAATGCTTTACTTGCAGTAAGGCTGTTGTGGTCACACAGTCCTATGAGTTTTTCCTTGCCTTTGACAAATGCCTATTAATAAAGCGTGACAGCAAAATTCAGGCCTGAATTCAGGCCATCACCTGGTTTAGGTGGGTAAAAGCAGAGGGATTCTGATGAAGTTCTGATGAAGACAGTTGAGCTCAAACAGCAATAGGTTGTAACAACTGGCAAGGTATTTCAGAAGCCTTGCTGGACACATCCCCAGGTGCTGCAAATTTGTGGGGCTTCACTGAGCTTTGTGGGCTGTGTTGGTTTTTTCTTCAGGTGCTGCTTTTCTGATATTTTCTGAAGTGGCTTCTTTGCATCAAAAGGTTCTGAATCAAACCTCTAAAGAGTCTGTAGGGTGAAGAGTACAATGAATTTAAGAACAGCTACCCAGGAAGGTAACTTAGTGATAAGAACTTGCTAATGAAGTGTTCAATGAGAGGAAGAACTGGTATTTGAGAGTAATAGGCCAACAGTGGAGCTCAGTGGAAATATTTGAGGCTCTCAGATGTCTCAGCTGATTTTTGATGCTGAAAAGATATCAGAGAGTGAGAGGTAGCTGCACACTAGAGACTAGCACGAAACATACTGCGAAGTCTGTCTTCCAGCTGACAAAACAGCCAAGCCATTACAAGGCAATCTGGATAGCATTATATCTTTTAATATATTTCCACACTTTAGTTTCTGAAATCTCCAGAGGATCGTGAGTCTCCAAGGTCATCAGGGTTTCCACCTTTCTTTTATTGCCATAGCAACCAAAGCTGTCTTTAGTGTTTAAATTAGTTAATCAGTTGCAGTCCTTGATTTATGCTCGTTGGCAGCAGCCATCCTTGAAAGCTATTTCTTGACTAATATGTGCTTTTATCACAGGAGGGTATTCCCACACCTCAGTTGAATGAGATCCTTTGATAGAGGTATTCACTTCATCATCTGAATTCAGTACCTCATCTGAGGCCAACTAGTATGAATTACTATTATAGATTTTTCCTCCCACTAGAATCATCTTAATTCTGGTTTGCAACTCCTTTAGAAGAAGATGGTGGGGGGTGTCACTTAATTGGAAAAAAAGCACTGGCTCTAATTGCTTCCATAAAAAAGGAGAATGCTCCACCTTTGAACTGTGTGTAAATGAAATTACAATGCACAAACAAATTAAACACTTCAAAGAACTCTCTTGAATGAGGTTAAAATATGAACCACTTTCTGCTCAACTGACATATTCTAATAATCCCTGATTCTTCTGAGAAATAGCATGGAATAAAGGATTGAGGGCGAGGTCGCTGAATGAAATGCCGCAAGACCCAGGACTGTGAACTGATTTACTGCATGGCTTTGGGTACATTCATCCAGACACAATACTCTGAATTGCGAGTGCAGCTAATGCCTACCCTGCTCATGTGGAATCACAAAGGTTAAGTGGTGAGTGTTGTCCTGTTTGAAACATCACCTTCTTCTCTGTATCTTTTCTTGTGTTGAACAGACATACCTGCACAATTATGAGTGCTTGCAGCCAGTTTGGACTGTGTTCTAAGCTGATTTAAGAGAGTCACAAACAAATGGATGGTAAGGGACTTCTGAAGGTCTCTAGCCCAAGTCTCTTCTCAAAGCAGATCCCTCAAGTTGTACAGGCTGTGTCTGGGTGATTTTTTAAATACTTCCAAGAATGGTAATCCTACAACTTCTGTAGGCAGCTGTGCTGATTTGAGCTAATTGGAATATTTTAATGGAGAAAATGATATTATAGGCTGTGAGAAGAAAACAATGGTGATGTCTACTTCACTCATAGGCTTGCTGAGATGTTTAGAAAAGGTACTGAAAAAGATAAGACAGTCTGGGTCACGGGGCACAGCTTCTTGGGCTAGCAGCTTCTGGCTTCTCCTCTGTGATGATTAATTTTACTAACCACTTTTTCTTCTCATTCTCCCCAGCCGATCCTCAAAATTCACCTTGCGTGTAAGGCAAACCTTGGGGTAAGNTATCTGCTTGTGTATTGTGCTGAGCTGTAAATAGAGCTTCAGTCCTTAACTTCCAGCCAGCTGAGTTCTAGTCTGGGTCATTTTGCAAGTGTGGGGGGGCGGGGAACTCCCAAACCATCACAGCAGCCTGCAGCCTGAGTTGACACTGCTTCATCTCTGCAGAGACACATTTCTGAGAACTACACTCTCCCAGCAATACATATTCATATGGTGCCATTTAATAGTTTTGCATTTGAACCCACTATGCTTCCTTGGACAATTAGTGAAGCCAGGCTTTGAGTGTCTCATGCCTGCACACATCCTAAGAAATTTCCAGTTCATGTTCTCTATGGCAGCTCTGTATTAAAAGTGATTTCCAAATATTAGTCAAGCTTTGATCTGTGAGTAGAGTTTTCTTTCTTTCCAGTCATTGATATCAGATTTAAGAATGCCAAGCTTGGAGTAAAGCTGGGAACTACTAGAAAACAAAAGTAATGTAGTCTTTGTTTTGTGATCTCATCTAGAGTCCTGGATCTCAAAACCAATGGCATTTGGTTGAAACACAAATAGTGTTTCACTTCTTGTCACTTTCTTGTCACAAATAGTCACTTCTTATAATGCCTATTGATACCTATGATTCACTGGCTTTTAGAGAAGGGCATGGACTCTGCAACGTCCAGACAGTCTGTGTGCTGCTGAATGGTGGAAAAAGTGCTCTGTACCTTATTGACACTAATGGAATAATTCCTGCAGTCCAGCATGGTGATTCCTTCTGTTGCCTTAAACTGGTGGTCCCTGGGGATATGTTTGCCCAGGCTGGCTTATGCCAACGTGACCTCACCATTATGCTAAACTGATGTTCTTCCTGCCTTTATACAGCTAGTCTTTCACTCCAAATGAGCACACTCTTTGTTATTTCAAAGAGTGACTGGTACCAAAGTGATTCTTTTTTCTTTTGACTGATATTTTCAAAGGATAACCTTTGTAAATTTTCCACAGAGGCTGCTGAGGCTGCACAGTGCATCTGATTGAGTTTTAATCATTTAGCAATTCTTGGCCCCAAAATGCTGTTGTTCCTGAGACTTCTTGAAAGTTGTCACATGATGGCCAGTGGGGACAAAGCCATTTCCTGATGTGCATTCACTCTGTGCTAGAATTCATGTTTTACACTCTGTGTTTACTGCCAAGAAGGCTGCTGTTGAGGTGAAGTGAAACCAAAGAAGAGGCATGCTTGTAAAGTGCAGTGGCAGCATATCTATGAAAGATCTGGAGTACTGTGTGCAGTTCTGGAGCCCCCAGCACAGGAAGGACATGGAAGGGTTGGAGAGGGTCCAGAGGAGGGCCACAAAGATGATCAGAGGGCTGGAGCAGCTTTCCTATGAGGACAGGCTGAGAGAGTTGGGGCTTTTCAGCCTGGAGAAGAGAAGGCTTCAAGGAGACCTTATAGTAGCCTTTCAGTATCTGAAAGGCGCCTACAGGAAGGCTGGGGAGGGACTATTGACAAGGTCTTGTAATGACAGACTAGGAGAAATGGGTTTAAATTGGCAGAGGGGAGATTTAGACTGGATGTTAGGAGGAAGTTCTTTGCAGTGAGGGTGGTGAGGCACTGGCACAGGCTGCCCAGGGAGGTTGTGGCTGCTCCCTGCCTGGAGGGGTTCAAGGCCAGGTTGGAGGAGGCCTTGAGTGAGCTGTACTAGTGGGAGGTGTCCCTACCTATGGCAGGGGGTTGGAACTAGATGATCCTTGAGGTCCCTTCCAACCATACCATTCTATGATTCTGTGATTCTATGATTCCCTCCTCAGAGAATCAATAAAATCCTAGTAATTTTCATATGTTTACTTATAGCCTTGGACATATTTCCCCTGTAACTTGAAGAAATCTTTAATTTGGATAAGTGTTGATGTAACTTTGATCACAAAGTTGAGGCTTTGCCACATGTATTGATTGAGTGCTATCAAATGGACTCACGAGCACCATATTTCCAGTTCCTCTGTAACAACACTATCCATTTGCAGAGGGATTAATTAGTTATGGTGCTCAGAGAAAGGATTTCAGTAGTAACTCAAGGAATTTATTACTTAATGTAAAATAAATGAAGTGGGAGAGGGAATGTAGATTAGGGTGCAGCTTGCTCTTTTATAATATTTAAGCTGATTGCAGGTCTTCCGAATAGTTCAAATGTCATTTTGGCACCAATCCTGAGCTTTTTAATCTGACATTATTTTCTGATGTGCCTTTGCAGCTGAGAAGCACCCAGATCCTTTATGAAGTTAACAAAACATGACAAATAGTGCTGGTCTGTGCCAGACAGCCGTGGTCAGCGGCTGTTAGTGATCCTTGCTGATGCGAGCTGCAGTGGGAGCAGTGGCAGAGTGTTTTTTGTTGGGTCAGGATTCCTCGGGGCCGTTGGAGACTGTTTATAAATTAAGAACTCTAAGAACAAGAGACTGTGACAGTCTCTCCCTGGAGATGACCTAAACCAACAACATTTAGAAACACAAAGTCACGGCACTTCAGAAGAGGTTTGTGTTGGGCTTTTGAACTCCTTGGCTTTTTGGTCTGACATGGACTGCATCTCCTTCTGGAACACCACTTGTCAGTGGTAAAATATATTCAGGGCTTGGTCATATAGGAAATCCTTTAAGTCATTTGCATGTCACTGTTTGTAGGAGTGAAACTTGCGTGTCAAAAATGCTTAAATAGGAAAATTGCCTAAAAAGAAAGCAGGAGAAAAGGCACCTTACGTGTGAAAAGTGGGATTTAGGTTTTTTATTTCATTTCAGGTACTAAAGCCATAGATATCATCTGAAGAATCCAACTGAGGGAAAGATACTGAATGAAGAAATCTATGTTAACAAGCACATGCAAACTGCAAAAAGCAGAATATTCCTTTGATGTCCATGTTATCCGTAGGGAATGTTTCAATTGTGTGCAGATCAGGAGTGATTATCTCACACTGACTTCAAGTTTTATATCCTTTCATTCTCCATCATGCTTAACTGTCATTTTCTATTCATTTTTGCTCTGTGCTTTGCATTTCTGCTTTCTCTGCTTTTTCCCCCAGTTGTTCTTTATTTAGAAAAAAAAACCCAAAACAACAAAAAAACAACTACAGAAAGTTCTTATTTCTGTCTTACCATCTGGTCTCACTCCACAGTGGCTTTCTTGCTAGATTGCTGCCACTGGAACTGCATAGCAGGTATATGCCTTTCCAGGCACATAAATTTTCCAGAAGCAGCTGTTATAGCAGTGGGTTTTCTTGGAAAATGCAATTTCTAAGTCAATTAGGATGATAGTGGTTGGAACCCAGGATATTTAAAAGTAAGTCACAATTAAACCAAGATTTTTTTTTTTTAATTAAAGAAATTTAATTTTTATAGCTATTATTCCCTGTTGATTTTATGTACTAGAATTCTATCACATAATTTTCTCCTTTCCTTTTTAACATAAGAAGCTCTGTTTTCCCTTCCAGACCATCTTTCCTTCCCTTCCCAACACATTGTTCATCACTGTGGTGTCCAAGTATCTTCTTCCTCCATGAAATTAATCACTGTCATGTGTTTTCGTATTCATTCTCTCTGTAAGAGTAGTGGGATGTTCACTGACATCATTTTGCAAGTAGTAGGAAGAGTTTCTGTATGGGTCGTAGTTCTGTTTTTTCTTTATCCTGATTTTTGGTTATTTCTTCCCCTCCTTGTAGTGAATGCATTGAGACTTTAATTTTTCTCTCTCCTTTTCAGTTTGCTCTAATAGCCTTCGATGTCTTCAGTCATTCACAATGCCTCTCCGCCTCACAAATATATCTGAATCTGAGATGATTAATTGTGGCATCACAGTTTAGTTTCTCTAAGGTATACATAACTGAGTAAGATGTAAGATGTAATGATATAACTGAGTAAGATGGGCTTCAAAGGACAAAGTCTCAGAGGAACAGCAAGAAATTTAAATTCCTTTTTTGGAAGGAATTGCCAGGAAAGAATAACAGTGATGTAGATAGATATTGCAGTGAGAGCAGTGTGGAGATAGGATTTACTCGTAAAACACGTTAGCAGAAGAATCCTCTGCTGCCTGGCACCTGACGATGCAGGTTACTGCTGAAAGCTTGTCTTTAAAGCTTACTCTAGCCTCACTGATCTCTTCATTCAGGAGATCAGTGAGCAAGTGAAAACTCATAACAGACTGACTTTTCCAAATTAGCCAAGAATGGTCTTTCCTGTTGATTGCTGAAACCCTGGCAGTCAGTGAACCAAATGATGACAAAACCAGGCTTGTAAAAAGCTCCCTCCAGTTCGTGCAAGCCTCTCTGCTAAGCAGTGTTCCTCCTACTCCTTACCCTTTGCCGAGGAGTTGAAAAGCATGACTTTTAGTCATCCTGAAAGTATTTGGGAGCTGGCCATGAGATTGCTGAAGATGTTTTCAGAATGAGGGTCACCACGGGGGATGATAAGCAAGAGCTCTCTGAAAGAACTTGAGAGCTCAAACTAGGTGCTGCCATTGCTGCTGGTGGGGTGCAAGCCTCTGTCCCCTGTGGAAGCTAAACTGCTCCCAGAGGATGCGCTGGTTTCAGTTCTACTTATGGAATCTGTTTTATTAAGTATGAAGCACTTCAGTACTAGGATGGAAAAGTAAGAGTTTCACTCCTCAGGCAGACTACAGGCTCTTCAGTTCTTTGTCTTACTGAATATTTATTTCTTCCATTATAAAGTGGGGCAAGTCTAAGCCCTGGAACTTGGCTGGGCTGACCTTAATGTGGGGTGGGAGAGGTGGGGAGGGAACATAATTTGTGGTTGAGGTACCCTGTATGAGTGCATGAACTAATGAGGTGTTGGCACTGTCCTGGTGTGAATGTGCCAAACATGAGCTTTTCATGGCCTTTGCTGTTGTTCACAGTGCTGACAGAAATTAATCGTTTTGAAATTACTGTTTTATTGGAAAATAATTACGGTTTTAAAAAAATGCTGGTTTTATTTTTGATTCAGAGGCAATTATGACATAACCTTGCTACAAATAACATTTGGGATTCCTCAATAATGATTTCTCTTTGCGTTTTCATCGCTGAGCTATTTCAGTTTCAACTTTGGTGTTTTAGAATCATAGAATCATAGAATGGTTTAGGTTGGAAGGGACCTCAAGGATCATCTAGTTCCAACCCCCTACCATAGGCAGGGACACCTCCCACTAGTACAACTCACTCAAGGCCTCCTCCAGCCTGGCCTTGAACACCTCCAGGGAGGGAGCAGCCACAACCTCCCTGGACAGCCTGTTCCAGTGTTTCATGACCCTCACTGCAAAGAACTTTTTCCTCGTAACATCCAGTCTAAATCTCCCCTCTGCCAGTTTAAACCCATTGCCCCTCATCCTGTCATTACCAGACCTTGTAAATAGTCCCTCNTTGATGCAGCCCAGCACTCAGTTGCTGTCTGGGCTGCATGTGCACACTGCAGGCTCATGTTGAATTTTTCATCAACCCAGACCCCCAGGTCCTTTTCGTCAGGGCTGCTCTCCAGCCATTCACCACCCATCCTGGATTTGTGCTTGGGATTGTGCCTACCCAGGTGCAGGACCTTACACTTGGTCTTGTTGAATTTCACAAGCCCACCTCTCCAACCTGTCCAGGTCCCTCTGGATGGCATCCCTGCCCTCTAGCAAGTTGACTGTTCCACACAGCTTGGTACTTGCTGAGGGTGCACTCTATTCCTCTGTCCATGTCACTGACAAAGATGTTAAACAGCACTGATCCCAGCACTGACCCCTGAGGGATGCCACTTGTCACTGGTCTCCAGGTGGACATTGTGCTGTTGATTACCACTCTCTTGGCAAGCGGCCTTCATTTTATAGCTTAATGATGTCAAACAATGCTATCATCTGCTTTCTCATTTTGTAATGCTGTTTAGCTCTAATGATTCATGCAGATGGTATATGCTCTGTATAACGGAAAATAAATACCATGGGATTTGCCTGGAGAAAGGTAATGCAATATTTGAGAGCCTTGCTCCTCTGAGAAAGTAAACTGTAATTGTTTCTATAATGTGCCTGCCTAGACTCCTGAGCTTCAGAGTCTGCGGGATTGAGCTCTTTCTCTCCTACTACCTTCCCACATCAGGCTGAATGTGGCCATGAGAAAGGTCTAGAGTACAACCCTCCATCTCTGGTGGGGGAAGAGGAGCACTGCTCAGCCCTAGAGGTGCTGAGCAGCCATGCTGACCCAGACAGGCTATGAATTTACAGGTGGCAGCTCCCTGGCTCTCTCTCTACGGCGGCAACATTGCCTCAAATCCTGCAGTGGTTCATGCAGAGTAGTGAATGTCAGCGGTTTGAGATGTTTTCTTCACATGGCTCTTCTCCAGTCTGGGAAAGTCTTGTCATAATTCTGTAGTCCCTTCTCTGCTACTCCAAGTATCAGTAACTGGAGTTTAGTAGATGTGACTCAGCGTCATGCTGTAGTCACAAGAATACACTCGATCCATCAGATACCTCAAGAGTGATTTGCTGAGTTTCTGAGGCATGCCGTTTTAATCTTCATGGCCTGCAATGGCTCAGGTGAAGGAAGCACAAATGAGAGTCACAGGGTTTTTGTTCCTGAAATCCAGAGAGCATTATCCATTGCCAATCATTTTAAAAAAATTTTAAAAAGTAACTAGTGATTACATTGCCTCACCTCTGGTGGGGATCTTCTTTCAGAAGGCTGCATTTCAGAAGCTGAGTGCTTAATGCCAGGGACAAACTCAGCTGAAGCGTGTTAAGCTCCCCTCATTTCATTAGTGATGCCTGCTGCAGTGTGTGTTTCCGGACCTGCTCTGGGGCAACAGCTCTGCTTGTCACCAATTAGTTATCAGAACAGAAATCAGGCTGTCATTCTGGAGACCTTGGAGTAGCCTTCCAGTATCTGAAGGGGGCCTACAGGAAGGCTGGGAAGAGACTAGTTACAAGGTCTTGTAATGACAGGACTAGGGGCAATGGGTTTGAACTGGCAGAGGGGAGATATAGACTGGATGTTAGGAGGAAGTTCTTTCCAGTGAGGGTGGTGAGACACTGGCTCAGGTTGCCCAGGGAGGTTGTGGCTCCTCCCTCCCTGGAGGTGTTCAAGGCCAGGTTGGAGGAGGCCTTGAGTGAGCTGTACTAGTGGGAGGTGTCCCGACCTATGGCAGGGGGTTAGAACTAGGTGATCCTTGAGGTCCCTTCCAACCTTACCATTCTATGATTCTATACCAGAAGCATCCAGGACAGGTACTAAGCCATGGTCATACTTCTGTTGGCTTTGCCATGGTTCACAGTGAGTCTTGCACTGGCTCTTGGGAGGCAGGTGACAGGTGGTCCAGTCAGAAGTGAGAGTACTGTAGATCTTTGATATAAAGTTGTCAAGGGAAAAGTAATGCTTTCCAAGTTTCTATCAAATTTGAGTAACTAGCAAAATCCTACCTATTCAGTACTTTCTGTAGTGTGACCATTGCAGTTTTTACACTGACACAAAGAGTGCTAAAACTCAATAGAGAGTCTTCTGGACCCACGCCCACATTTAATCCCACAGAATACTTCAAATTCTGAATATACAAGTTGTACCCTGTACATAGTCTTTGTTGAAAATTCCCTCCTGCTCTCTTCTCTCCCATCTTCCATGTTTTTTGTCATTTGCTAAACAGATTGTAGCTTCAGACAAATAGCTTTCCAATAATAACTAGAGGTGGTAGCAGCTGTGTCAAGGATATTATGAAATCCTGCTGTCTGTGCTGTTTTGCTTAATCTTGACAACACAGCCAAGAGGACCAGGCACTGAACAGAAGGGGTGTTAAATCTCCTAATTCAGTGTAATGACACAGAGCATACTTTGCCCTTTTGCAGATCTTTCTGAATGGCTGAAGTTATGGCTAGGCTTGGATTGAGCAGCATTTCAACCAAAATATTGCATTCGGGTCTTTCAGACATTCAATCATTTGAAAGGTGAGGGAACATTCAATCTTACGCCCACACAGACATCTTTATTTCCAAAACAGGATCTCTGCTGATGTTTAATGACTCTCCAGCCTGTGTTGAAACTGAATGCTGAAAGGAAAATACATCAGTCAGCAAGGGAGTGCTAAAACTCTAAGTGTAGTTGTTCAAACATCATCGTCAGCATCTCTGGCTTTTGGAGTTTTATACAAGCTAAATGTTCTAGACAATACTCTTTATAGCCTGGAAGGTCTTTATTATGTATATTTCATGTAGCAACTCCTCTTTTTTTTCTTGAATCCCACATTAATATACTTCTTCACCTACCAGAGTAAAACTCTCTGATTCTCCAGGAACTGGTTCTCAGACTTGCCTGAGTAACTGATTTCATTCATGTCTGATCCCTTTTGAGTAGTCATTTGTGCCTCTTGAACTTGACTTGGACTGGCTGGAAATGGAATGAAAAATGGAAACTCTGGAAACTGCTTATTTCTGTGTCTCCTTCGAGCTCTTCTCCATAGGTGGTGTTCAGCTGTGTCATAGGTGAAATAATCTGGCTATTCTAACCTCTTTCCTGTTTTAATGACAAGCTTTTCTCAATTAGACTTTTTATAAATGATGGAGATCTTGTGTGAATGCCGCAACATCACTCAGTCACTGTTAGGGCAGAGCATTGTTACCAAAGGGAAGATTTTAGATGAACTCTAATTATAGGTGATTTGGAGCTCAGTTAATTATATCACTTCTTTAATGGACTGAACAGTTTCTGAAGATGTCAGTAGCCCTCCTGAGGATCAGAATGTCCTCAGAAGCATTCAGCAGTACTGGGACTAGACTCTTCTGAAGCTGCCCCAACATAATCAGCTCATATTTGCATGGCAGCAGACTAGAAAGCTGAGAGCTACATAGAGTCACAAAGAGACCTCATTTAAGCGGATAACCATCATCTGGGAAGTTCACAAGATGTTATTTTATTTTCTGTGGTATATCCTATGTCATGCCTAAGAGAATGGAGAGATCTGGGGAAAATCAAAGTCCAGGAGTTCGCAGTGGTAGCTGTGGGGCAGCAACACATGCTGTGGACTTGAAGTGTCTTCTCTGGAGTCCTAGTTGAACATCCACCAGCAGAATGAGCCACCTTACAAAGTTTTGTAATGTTTATTTATCCACCCTGGCAAATCTGCTAATGAAATTTGCCAGGAGGGTCAGTTCTCCACTTACAGCATGGATATTTGTTGATTTGAGATCCTCCGAGGTGGGTGAAGTTGCAGAGGCTGTAACCCAATCCTGAGAAGTTACCATCAAATCCATCCCCTCTGAAATCCTAAAAACCCATTCATGCAGCTGCTGGATGCCTCAGCCCAGGTCACTCTTCTGCAAACCTCCCTCTAGGTGTCCTACTGTCACTGGGAAGGGTAACACAACTGTTACTGCCAAATGAAATAACTTAGTAATTCTGCACTTCCCTCTAATAGTTATTTGTTTGTTTTTTTTTTTTTTTCCTTCAGCAGCTTAATCTCTGATAGTATTTCTGAAAAGGGGAATTTTATCTTTACTTTTTTTATATTTATTTTCATCACATGGGTTTTTTTTTTTCCTTTTGCTCATGGAAAGAGAAGAAAATCTGATGGGAATTTAGAGTAGAAAGTGAAATTCTAAATGTGTTCTTTTCACTAGCTGCAAGTTACTTTGAAATATGGTCCATAACATTAAGAGTATGCACTGGTGGATGGTTTTGTCCTTTCTGCTCTTTGGCACTGACCCACTACAGCTTCATTCAGAACAACTTTTTTAAAGACAGAAGGCCTTCTTGGGAGAATGGCCTTGGTTCAGTGCTATAGACATAGGCACCTGTGTTGTGCCTAGAGGCGCTGGTTCTTTATCACCCTGGTAATAAAGACAGTCAGGCTCTGCAAGTATCACTTCAGATACCATTTGCTGGATCTAACACTATAAAGGGAAGAGCTATAGCCCAAGTAATCTTCTCAGCTCTGAGATGCTGGACATACTGAGTTGTGTGTTGCTGTGTGGAGCTCTAGTCTGAGCACAGAACTCCATGTGGAACCTGTCTCTGCAGTGGTTACCCTATTTTGGTCATTCAAGCTCTTAAAGGGTTTTTTAACAAGAAAACAACTCCATTGATCATTGCAACTGTCAAACAGAGAGGATGTTCTCATGAGAACTTGTCGCTGCAGCCTTGATAAACGCAAGGCCATGCAGGTATGTAATTGCTTGTGCAGAGTGGGAGCTACCTGAAGGCTCCTCTGTTACCATCACCCATCTGTTCGGTTTGCACCAAGAGAGCTGCAGTAGGGCACAGCCCTGAAATAATGTCTGCACTCCACATACATGGCTTTGTCAGACAGCTCTTGTTGCAAATAGGTGCCTTAATTTCGTTCCTGCAGAAGCAGCACTCTCTACACTATCGTCTGTTGGTTAATGCCCCTCTTAAACTCAGAAGTGGTTTCTTGTGATGGATTAGCTGTAGTTTCTTCTGTTTCTTGGGAAGGGTGTATCTTTGTCAGTGTGTTTAGTGCTCCTGTAAAATTAAATCATTTAGTATGCAAAAGGTAATCTTATCATACGTGTCTTGAAACAAAACCAAGGCTCAAAAATACTGAGGTAAAACAGTAAAAAATTCCAAATTTTTTAATCCTATAAAACCTGAGTACATTGAAACTCACAGATTTTGAATAGATTCAAATTCTGATAAATCAATAACAACAAATATGGAACTTTTTATTGATATACTTTTGGCATGGCATTTTCTTTATTCAGTTGCTTGTTGTGTGCAGTTGCTTAGCAAAAAGGATTATTTGAGAAAGACTGGAGTGGGACACAGAGCTAGGGACAGTGTGAGAGAAGGAAGGGAGGAAATAAGAGGGAAATTAATTTTTAATGCGTTTTAGCCATAGATCTACTGCATTTCCCCCTGCTGGCATGTGTTGCCCACTTTAATTTTCTTCAGATTGAAAGAACAGCAGAATTGCCATGCTGAAGCTGCAGACGTCTTTCCGACTTTAATCGTCTTCCACGTGTTCTGTCTGAAACTGTTTGTCCCTCCTGCTCGCATTATTCAAATCTGAACTCTACATCTGACTTTCCTTCTAAAGTTGGTCAAAAACTATTAAAGTCACAATTTCAGGTATAAGTTTGTTTTTACTGAAGCATCAGTTGAAAAGACTGCTGATCTTTCCTGGTTAAAATTTGAAAAGTGAACAGGCATTTTTTTTTTTTTAGCTGCATACAGGGCCAGTACAGAATCATAGAATCACAGAATGGTAAGGTTGGAAGGGACCTCAAGGATCATCTAGTTCCAACTCCCTGNGATATTGGAAGGCTACTCTAAGGTCTCCTTGAAGCCTTCTCTTCTCCAGGCTGAAGAGCCCCAACTCTTGTAGCCCTCCCACCTTTTAAAAGTGTTTATAGGAGTGACAAATCTCACTTTTTCAACTGGTTCCACTTGTTTATTCCCACATCTTTTCCTAACTGTCAGAATGTTTCCTTCGCTTCTTTCACATATGGAATTTGCTCACACCTCCTCCAATATCTCTTCCATACACACTTCTTTCACAGTGATCAAGGAGGGATAGCTCAGCAAAATAACATTCGGGTTGATATTCTTCTTGTCTAAGTAGCAGTTAGACAACCGGCTCAAGTTTTTGATGTATGGCTTTCAGTTCAGTTGTTGAAATAGTTCAAGGCAGGAAAATTAAAGTCAGTGAACCAGAGGCTCATTTTAGTGTATGAATGCTGTTAATATTGGAGTTCAGGCTCTGTCTGTTTAAATTACAAAAAGTGGAATGCTCAAAACCCAAGGATAAGTTCTCCTTTATACATATTTTATAAGACCATATAATCTCTTGACTTCTCTTCCTTTTTTTTTTATAAGATTAATTTTGATCTCTGAAAGAAGAAATAAGGTGATCTGTCATTGGCATTTCTTGTGCCTGGAGCATTCATCATGACATACAAGCAAAACTGATTTGTCTTTTCTGAATGCAGCTGGTTAGAATAGAAACCTGTGTGTGTCAGTTCATAGCAGGATCTCTGTCAGGCTCCATGTAATTAGTGGAGTCTTAAAAAGAAAGTTAATTCTAGATGGTCCAGTCATGTTTAAAGTAAGTTTAGTTCTTTTTGAATTCTAGAAATTGTGGGGGGTGAGGAATACAGGACATTAAAAGCCTTCTTCATTTTTGAAGATACTCACCTGCACTTCTTGTGATGCCAGCAGTAATTTTATATCTGTTGCAAAGATAGGGCTGTGGCCCAGACATCAGAGTATGAGGAAAAGATAGGCTCTCTGCTTGCTCATTAAGGGTACTTTTTTCTTATCTACAAATATATGCAGATAAGATGCTAATTATGTGGATCCATCTGTTGTATTTAAAGTGTCATAAATGTAGATCCTAAGTCTGAAGCTGTTCATGGAAGCTTATTATACTTCAAGTTTCTTTTAGAGTAGTAAGAGTACTATGTGCATCTGGAAGAATGTTTAAGAGGCTGGGAAGGCCTGCAGCTTGCCTGTTGGATAATTGTAAACCATAATTTCCCTCTCTTTTGGGAATGTCTGTGACAAAGTATTTTACTCCCTCCAGTCACAGACCTTACCATTTTTGTGACATCTTCTCCCAGCACATGGCCTATCCGTCTATTAAGCATCATCTGGGATGGGGAGGAAGAGGTGTTTTTTCTTCTTTCTTCATCAGTAACCTGTTAGACTGCTAGAGAACAACTTTTATCTGAATATTGCTGTAAATGCATTTGTCATGTCTGATTTGCAGATGTTTTGTGGCAGTCTCTGTCATGAATGAAGCCTTGGAAAGGAGAGGCAAAAGGAAAGAAGCTTAATTTTTAAGTACTTGATTGTCATGGGATGTAAGTGGGAACTCTTGGTGAGACTGGGTTGTCATAGTTATACTGTAACTTTTCTTTTAGATGTGACAGCATCATCAAAATAGAGTCATGGCAAGATCCAGGCAGTGCATTGCTATCTCAGTGAGAAAGTCTCACGTGTAGCACCCTATTTTTCTCTTCCACTTCAAAGCAAACCCACGTAACTTATGGTTTCTTAAGGAACTGAGCTAAACATTCACACTTGTCTCCTGAGCATGCACTTGAAACTGGAGACTTGTATGACAGCTCTGACAAGAAGACCCCTGAGGTAGCACAGTGGGTGTTCTCTGCTCTTTGATCCATCTCCCAGCGGAGGTCCAGACCTTGGCAAGCTTCTTGCATTCACTGTCCCACTCAGATGTATCCTTGTAGAGCAGAGTGACATAGGTCACATAGGTTAGACAGAAGGAGGAAGTTCTTTATAATGAGAGTGGTGAAATGCTGGAACAGATCTCCCAGAGATGTGAGACATTCAGGGTCAAACTTGATGGGTACCTGAGCACCCTGATCCGGTTGCATGGAGGGTGGGACAAAATGACCTTTGAGGGTCTCTTCCAAAGCAGTGCACTCTGTGATACTGTGACAAGGAGACAGGGATATCTACAGGTATGTATTTTCCTCCTGTGGTACAGCAAGGTGTGTTCCTTTATGGAGATGCCAAATGTATTACAACAACTGATAAGAACTTCCATTAGATGATATTAGAAAACGCTAGGCACCTTTTGAAGAAGGGAAGCAACTGCTTTTCAAGCAAAGTAAACAAACAGCAAATGAGGACTGGAGAAATAAATCTGTGTACATGTGGCTTCTGTCAGGAAAAGCAGGACTTAAGTACTGGAGCACTGCAGTAAAGCAGATCATTGCCAACCTGCTCAACTGCTGGCTCTTGTAGAGACCTAGTATGAGATTAGGGGCTACAAACCATCAGTGACCTAGTCTGCACATAATCACTATGCATGTGAGGAGGCCATTTGATGTTGATACTGAAGGGATCTCTGCATGACTCTGTTCTCAGTTCTACTGCAGATCAGTATCTGTGTCAGGACACAGTCTGAGATCAGTAAGTATGAGTTGAGATCTGCTATCTCAGAGAGATGTTTTATTAACAACATGATGAACTCAACCTTCTTTTTTATAGGAAAAAGTGTTAAGAGCAGTATTTGCTGTATCTCACACTACATTCTTGCTTGTGCATAATAGCATCTACTGGCATTAGCCAGAAAGGTTGCTGAGGATGGCTTAGAAATGTGTATGCAATAAAAAGTAAGAATTAGTAAAATTTGGTTGGGAAAACAGCATAAACTTCCTTTTAATTTTCTCAGTTGTAATGGTAGAAATTATTGTTTACTTTGATTCCTGAGGCAATTCCCAACACGTCACAGCTCCCAAGCAAAATGTGGCTGAGTTAAAGTTGAGTTCAGATTCAGAATCTGAAGCCCTTGAGTGTTTGTCATGCACAAACTTCAAAAAAATTAAGCCTCATCCAACACTGAGTCATCAACCATGAGAGGTCTAAGGAACATTCTGTGAATCTTTCATTGTTCTCAGTTATTGACATTGTGTTGGGTCCTACTATGTAATGTTTGGTCATTGAAAAATACATCTTGTTGAAAGTTAGCCTGCAGTAAGGTAGTGTGCTTTCTCACAAAGCCTTGTGGCTACTGGAGATGAAGCTGTGCAAATAGCTTCACAGACAGGTTAAGAAATGTTTGACAGAAAATGGGTAATATCAGCTGTAAACGTGTCCTGCTACGTCATCCAAGTGCTATCAAGAATGCATAACCAAATCTGAATAGCTTCAGTCTGACAGGCAACAACCATTAAAGCTACAAAGAAATGTAATCAATTTATCTTTTGCATAGAGAAGGGGCAATGGGTTTAAACTGGCAGAGGGGAGATTTAGACTGGATGTTAGGAGGAAGTTCTTTCCAGTGAGGGTGGTGAGACACTGGCGCAGGTTGCCCAGGGAGGTTGTGGCTGCTCGCTCCCTGGAGGCGTTCAAGGTCAGGTTGGAGGAGGCCTTGGGTGAGCTGTACTAGTGGGAGGTGTCCCTGCCTATGGCAGGGGGTTGGAACTAGATGATCCTTGAGGTCCCTTCCAACCTTATGATTCTATACAGACTGGCACACCTTCCAAGGTACACCTTCCTATGCTGGTGCTGTCATAGAGCATATGCCATCAGCAGTAACACCTTCAGCTTCCCTTCTCATGCATGGAGCAGTGGAGGAATAACTAATACAGTCTGATACCCAGCCTGAGACACTGCAGGATCTGCAGCGAAAACTGGCTCACATATTCTGAAAAGGTTTAGCCGAGGTTCTCCCCCCACTCAGTGACTGAGGGGGTTATATAAAAGACTTTTTAGTATTAAAGTATTTTCTTTTTTCTTTGTGGTCTTTAAAGTAAAACCTCTGGGGCTGTTAATATCTCTGATGTTGTTGCTTTGAGAACTGCATAAAGTGATTTTAAAGGAGAAGTTTTTAAAGGAGTCGTCCATTTCTGAGACTGGCAATCAATCTGACTTTATAGTTCTGGATATAAGTGGAAACTTTGATATAACAGAAGTTAAAGGAAAGAGATTTTACATGACAGTTTGAACAGATGCATATTTCCAAGTACTGAACTTTCATTTGTTAGGATTTCACTTGGCGAAGGAAGCTCTATAAAATGCAGCTATCTCATTGCATTCAACTGTAGACTGTAGAAGTACAAAAGGTCTCTTTCTACCTTTTATCTTGCTAATTCAATAAAGAGAAAACTTAGGCTTTTCTCTCTAACAGTGAGAAATCCACAAGAATTTTAGCACATGTGACGGTTTGGGAGTTCCCTACC
>VWYK01122009.1:0-12302 GCA_013399775.1 Semnornis frantzii
GTTTGAATACAGAGAAACCAAGCAAATTTTTTTCTGCAAAGAGGAAGCAATGCTTTGTCTGCACTTATTTGCAAAGCAATTATTCTGCAAATCAGTAATTAAAGATTTTTCCCATGTCATATCTGCTACAGAGATTTTTATTAAAAACTTAAGTGTATCTCTTTACATTATAAAAATTGCCATAATTGTAACAGAACATTTACTTTTAATAAAATTAACTAAGTTCTGTAAGTCTATTTTCTTTAAAGGAAGTAAATGGAGCATATAGTATTACTTGTAATAAACATCATCACCGGAATAATGATTACATTAATACTCTGAAAAAAATAATCACTCTTCACAGGGTTAGTAAGCAAAATACTATTACTAAAGAAATTCACCTTCTTAAATTGTGCACCACTCCCTATGTGAATAATGCATATTTAATACACGCACCAGATATATATTTTAATTGAAATTTTGTTTTTAAATTAAGATTTCCTGTATTTTCTTCCCCTACTTCTTCCAAAACAGTTGGAGGGAGTCTGAGCAGCAATTTCTAGAGTACTGTATGAAACTAAGCGCCTAAAGCTACACCAATCCACCAAGATCAAACAGCGAGAGGCTGTTCCTGAGTTACTGTCTTCAATCCAAGCTCAAAAAGATGAGGAGTAAAACAGGGGAAAGATACTTCAAACAAAACCAAACCCTTCATGAAGGGGCAGCAGTAATAGTCAACTACACAAGGTAGTGCACTTACCATTTACAATGCAATAACAGAAAAGGAACATTTTTAATATTAATGGAAAATCCTATCTCCAATGTGAACGGGCTTTGTTCTGTTATGAACAGTTACAAGGCATCTGAACAGTGTCTCTTTTGATTTGCTCTGATTCCTGAGTAATTCTCTTGACTTTATCATGACTAATGTAAGATTGTTCATCTTTTTGTCTAGTCTTTACGCCTTTTTTGTTTTCACATTATATAGTGCTTTCTAGAGGAAATTTCAGAATACCATCTGCAATTTAAATGAGTGAAAGCCCATTCATTTCTCCCTTCTGTTTTCAGTAAATTAGATTCTCTCTAAAACTGAAATAAGACAATCCAAAACATGTGATAACTGGATTTTGAACAGCCTTGCTCTCTTCTATTATGAAGATACAGGCAGATCTGAAAAATAAAAGTCAGATCATTAATTATTTTTTTGAGGTTCACTCAAGCAAGCTCAGGATATCAGGGAACACAAGGGAAATACTATACCAGTAATATGCAGTCTTACAGATGATTCTTAATAACCTGTCTTGATGACTAGTCCAGATTTCTCAAAATTAGTATTTTCAGTTAACAAGTCATTTCAAGAACTTGGCTCAAGGGTACATAATGAAAAAAAACAAAGAAAAAAAGTCTTTTCCAAGTAAGAAAATTGGCACAAAATTAGAAAAACTAAAAAATGGGAGAAGACAAAAAATAAACTGATGTTAATTTTAGGCTGGGGAATGGTATCTCAAAAACTAATTATTTTTTTTTTCAATTTCATTTTAATAAATGTTGATATTCAAATGACATAATATCCCAATAGAGACTACATTTAAATGAAACTTGGTAATAAATCCTTTCTTTTAAATACTACAATCTGCCTCATTATAAGGTTGTGCTCTTGGGAAGCAGGAGGGCAAGCATGGAAAAGGAGATATTCCTCAGACGAAAATCAAATTAAACTTCTAGCAGTAATTACTGAGTAATAAGGAAAAATCAAATAATTATAAAGCATTTAAGTAATACAGGGAGCTATCTACATCATCATCTTCAGGCTATTTAAGACAATCAAGCACAGACATGTCATCAAAGACCAAAATTAGGAGTTCCAGAAGTCAATTGAAAGAGGCAGATGCTTCCTTGACAATAGTATACCCTGTTAGCATCAATACAGAAAGCACTGTATTACATGATGTGGCACAGTGTTTCCCGATATTTTACTCTGCCAGTCCAACTAGTGAATGTCATGACATAATTCTTAGAGAGTATGGTAGTACCAGGATATGGGCTGATTTAGAATGGGTACACCTTTAGAGTAACATAAGCTCAGATGTGGCTAGAAATGTTGAAAGGAATGAACTGTGAAGAGGTCAACTTATGCCACAAGTTAACTGCTATCAGTACATTTCTTCTTTTACTACATGCATACCACGTATGTAGTTTGCATACTACACACAAGCAGCACATAGCATAAATTCGTCATTTAGACAAGCTCTGCTGGACCAGTTGTCTCCAACAACACCAGTATTTCAAAAATGTGAATGGGTATTGGAAACTGAACACTCTTACTGAAAAGTGTGCTTACCTATTATGTGAAATTGCATGGTCTGTATTCTTTGAACTGCTACATACCAGTAACGTACAAACTTAAGACAGGTGGGAACCAGGTGCCCTTTACCGACAATTTTAAGGTCAATTTCTTCTGTATTTCTTCCTTTGTTTTAACTGGTTGAGTGAAAGTGCCTCTAGAGTGTAGGGACATAGCACTTCTTTTTTAATAGCTTGGTTCTTTAAGCAATTAATCTCAGATCATTGTATACCACCAGGGAATCGTTTAGGCTTGAAGAGTTTTCAAACCAAGTCTATTAACTTATATATATACACACACACTCATATATATACATACATACACACACACACATACACACACACCTTTTAAGATACATTAGATGCTATTCAATATCTCCTACCCAATCTAGCAGTATAGACATTCTAGTGATTCGAGAAGGATAAACAAAGATTGAGCCTGAACAAATGTCCCAATGAAGCAAAGGCAAGTTTCTTGCATCTCTCCATTCCCACAGAGAGCAGCCAGTCAGCACACTGTGAATCCAAACCGACAAAAAACATCTTTCAATCAGCTTACATGTCAAGAAGAAACAACCCAAAGGAGATGAAGACATCTCCTCCATTACAAATATTTAACATAAACACTAATGAGATAGTTATACACTAGTCCCATTCTAAACCAACTGATGAAGAACTTTTAAAATCATAGACACTGTTCAGAAGTCTGACATGCTTCAATGAACTTCCTCCATGGTCTAGGATGAATTCATGGAGTGTAAGCAATATACTCCAGGAAAAGAAAAAAATTAAAAGTCATTAAAATGAATCATTCTGGGGCATTTTTCCGAACATCAGAAATACTTTACAATGATGCAGATTTATATCCTAAATCTTAATTGACATACATTTTCCATGTGGTTATACATCATAAAGGGGCAAAGATGCAATTAAAACAAACAAACAAACAAACAAATGTGCAATGTAGCCTTAGGGTCTTGAGACTGTTTAGCATTATGGAAAAAATACATCTGAATATTTCTTACCTCAAATGTCCACTCTTCTTCTTTATCTCCATCCAGAAGCATTTTGGTCTCCTTGTACACCTTTCCTATTTCCAGTTGCAATGGGGACACATTAAATTCAATTCTTTGCAAATTAAAGCCAATTCCAACCCCAACAGCCTTTAAGAAGCTTTCTTTCAAGGCCTAAAACACAGAATAAATACATTTCGTTCAGATTAACTGCTTTCAAATTGTTCTATAAATATTACTTCTGAGCAGACACTGCAGATCAAATAAATTTAAGACTTGCATTATTGTAAATGAGGGTAGATTGACAAAGTTTACCAAGATTATGAGTGTTGTTAATGTCTGTCTTAGCTTGTTGCAGTATAATGAACACGCAACTGGAACTACCAAGTGGCGCACACAGATATGAACCCTTTGTTCTGGTTATGCATTTAAAACCAATCATAATTTTTTCTAGTAATGTGAGCTGACATTAAAAAAAAAAAAAATCAAACTAAGAATAAACAAAACTGAAACATAAATCTCACTAAAGTATTATCTGTACATCAACACCTAACAAGTATCTCATTTTATCATAATGAAAATATTAACAAAATATGTAAAAAGAGAACATGTAGGTTCTAGCACTGCAGTCTTAAAAAAACCAGCAAATTATTACCCAGTGGCGATGAAACATATCCAGCTGCATCCATTCATTACCCACAGACTTGATTACATCCCACTCTGTTTCAGTGAACTGCCGCTTCATAATGCGAAAGAAATTTGGAATTGAGCTACTACCTATAAATTAGAATGACAGATTTACAGAAATTTAATAAAGTAGTAATAAGAAAATTAATTTCCTCATGGTGTTGCTTTAGCAAAAACTAACAAGAAACAAAAATTATGACTTAACTCTACAATCCGAATATATCTAGCCTTGAAGCAGTGATGCTGGTGATTGTTCAGGGCACAGTATGAAATTCTTTCCATTCTCACAGCAGAATTACTGCATTAAAATTGTGCAAGCTATAAACATGGATTTTTCAGCATTCTCCAAAGAGGGAATTATTTAAGCAATGCTGATTTCACAGTTACAAAATTAATACACACATACATATATATGTATATACACACACAAACACACACACACTGCTATGAAAGTAGCTGTCCTGGTTTTGCTAGGACAGAATCCCAGGCCAGTCATGGGCTGCTGGCTATCAGCGGCTTCCAGTCAACCAGAGCAGGGCACCTCAGGTGGCTCCCAGGTGTACCCCCATAAAACAAATGTCATGCTTGTTATAAAAGGAGGAAGTTTCTAGAGGGACAGAGGCTCTTCCTGCTCTTCTCTATCCCTGAAGGAGCTTGCTTATCATTCTGCTCCTGAAGATTCCCCCACTGTTTTATTAGGGCCACTGCATATACACTGTGCTTAGTGCAACTTTTATACTTCATATTGGTATTGGTTTTGCTGTTTCATTAAATTAGTTCCCATTTCAATCCATGGTTTCCTGTCCTTATCCTAAATCCCCATTCTCAGTTGGAGAAGGACAATAGGTCACAGGGCAACTACTATAGTTTAGCCTCAGATACATGCTAAGTGTAGACAGCAGCATATACAGTTTGGGACATTTGATAGCTTGACTTAGTAATATTTATAAAACAGTATGCTGTTTGAATTCATCCAAGTTATTCTGCCTCCTATTCTTGGGTGCTGGGATACAAAAGTAACACTTTAAGCCCATGTAAAAATACAGTGTCCCCAATTTATCACATATATATCTTTTGGATTTATTCTGTAAGAAAAATGAGGTTAGGGAGAGACCCATAGTCACAAGGAGAGAGTTGTCGCGAAGGAGGGAGAGTCGAGTCGCGAAGGAGGGAGAGTCGAGTCGCGAAGGAGGGAGAGTCGAGTCGCGAAGGAGGGAGAGTCGAGTCGCGAAGGAGGGAGAGTCGAGTCGCGAAGGAGGGAGAGTCGAGTCGCGAAGGAGGGAGAGTCGAGTCGCGAAGGAGGGAGAGTCGAGTCGCGAAGGAGGGAGAGTCGAGTCGCGAAGGAGGGAGAGTCGAGTCGCGAAGGAGGGAGAGTCGAGTCGCGAAGGAGGGAGAGTCGAGTCGCGAAGGAGGGAGAGTCGAGTCGCGAAGGAGGGAGAGTCGAGTCGCGAAGGAGGGAGAGTCGAGTCGCGAAGGAGGGAGAGTCGAGTCGCGAAGGAGGGAGAGTCGAGTCGCGAAGGAGGGAGAGTCGAGTCGCGAAGGAGGGAGAGTCGAGTCGCGAAGGAGGGAGAGTCGAGTCGCGAAGGAGGGAGAGTCGAGTCGCGAAGGAGGGAGAGTCGAGNACGAGGAGAGAGAGGCGTCACGAGGAGAGAGAGAGGCGTCACGAGGAGAGAGAGAGGCGTCACGAGGAGACCAAAAACCTACAACAAATAAGGCTTCAAATCCTTAGATTACATTTAAGCCTTCTCTAAAAATAAGCACAGCTGCTCAGTGCTGCAGCAGTTCTTCAGAGGCTACACCACTTTCCCCCACTATTCTAAATTTACTTTGCAGAAGACTAAAGACTGAGTTGTTATATTGCTCAACGGCATTTCTATAATGCACTGTAAACTATGGACCTCATTACATGCTTGGCTAGTCACCCACAGTCTGTATCATTAATCAGCATACCATGCAATCTGTCCAATAGGGCTCACAACTGGCTACAAAGACAACAGCAGAAAGCAGGCACACAGCTGGCTAAACAGACAATGGCAGAAAGTAATCTATTTTCTTTAGCAGGAATAATAAAAATCTGCATAGTGACAACTTTGCATATTGAGAATTTTTCATAAAGTTATTAAATGTTCTTATGAGAAAGAAAATATTATTTGCATTTAATCCAAATCTCCTCCCAATACCACACTACTGTTAAGAACTCATCTCTAATAACTGCTTAAGAGACAGATTCTAAACACAGCTTTGCCACTGATTCTGTGAGTGACAGGCAAGGAACTTTCCTTCTCTAATGTTCCTCATCTTAAATCAGAGAAAGCATATTAACGCATCTCTATAAAGCGGTTGTCTTCTACAGGTATCTACGCACTACATAAAAACAGGAATTGGAAGCAGTAAGGATTGATCTGAACAAACTATTACCACGCTACAGCACAAATTCAGGTTTTCTGATAATTTCCACACCATATTGCAAACTGTGACACACGTTACACAAAACACAGCAGTGACTTTTCAGACACACCCTCGATTAATTTGTAGATGGAAGTGAAGAAAACATCTTAAGACAGAAATTTTGTTGACAAACACAGTAGTCAGCTAATGGAATGATCTAAAACAATTTAAGGACAGAATTAACTTTCCTCTGTGGAGAAAATTATGGTACTGAAAAAAAAAAAAATGGAACCACAATGTCAAGTATGTTTTGATGATTTACCAAGGCAAACGAAATACCCATCTACTTAGAAAATCTAACTTCCCTGAAACAGGACCTTATTAAGCAGAGTTTTTCACCCCTTCTCTGGGTAACTTATTACAATGTTTGACTATTTTCAACAGTAAAGAATTGTTCTCTTGAGACAGAATTCCCCTGAAGCAACCAAACCTGCTGCATTTTGCCCTGTTCATGTGCACCCTCATGAAGACCGCTACCTACATCTACTCTACAGCGACCTACAAGGATGATTAAGGGACTGTAACATCTGTCTTTATGAGGAAAGACTGAGACCTGGGCCTATTTGGCCTGGAAAAGAGAAGACTGAGAAGGGATTTTATTAGTGTTCACAAATGTCTGAAGGATGTGTGTCAAGAAGGTACTAGACTCTTTTCAGTGGTGTCCTGTGCCCATTGACAAAGGGCAGTGGATGTAAACTATAACACAGAAAGTTTCATCTCCACATGATGAAAAGTTTCTTTACTATAAAGGTGATGGAGCACTGGACCAGGCTGCCCAGAGAGGTTGCAGAGTTTCCTCCTCTTGCAACTTTCAAGACCTCTCTGGATGTGTGTATGTCTGACCCACCTTAGGTGATCTTGCTTCGGCAGGGGAGTTGAACCTAACATTCATAAGTCCCTTCCAGCCCTATCCTTCTATGACTCTACGATTCCCCCTTCAGGTTAAATAAACGCAGTTCCATCAACGTTTCTGCATAGGGAAGTTCCCCAACCCTCTAATCACTTTGTTGGCCCTTCACTAAACCCTCTTCAATGTTCCCGTCTCTTGTCCCCTGGCTCATGAAAAGGGAACAAGACTGGAAACAGTGGAAAGTTTTATTTCAAATCACACCTTTTTTGCTTCTCAGAAGGTAAAAAAAAGGGGAAAAAGAAAGAAAGAAAAAAGACTGAAACATACTTGCCTTTATTTGAAAGAACAGGAACAAATCCCATATAGCAATTACTCAGTTACAAATTTGCATTTCTAAATCACCTCACATTTGCCAATTTGTTTCAGCAATAAACTTACTTATCAAAAATTATACAAACACTTGGACTTATTTCTGTGGCCATTTCCATTCATTAGTAATCCAAGTTCGAGTTTACAAAATAATTACATTTAATTTAAAAATATAACTAAAAGTTTTCATGACAATTATTCCACTATGTTTCCAAAACAGCTGTTAGCTTTAATGCTTACGTTTTTGGATTATGCACAGTATAGTCTACAGATGATCATTTCATCCAATGGGCATGACAGAGTACCAGAGTCCTGCACTGAGCTTCCTGCTCTGACATTTTTTAAAGTATTTTTCCTCCTGTGTTTATGGCCAACATTTTCCTCTCACAGAAGTCTAGAAGCGCTAAATATTTTTGGTCATATCAAAGCCTACTCTGTAAACTAGGAGCGAAGAAAAAAAGTGCTTCAGTATTTTAATCACCGTCATGAAGTCACAATATCTGGACAAAGATCATGTTACAGAATACAAACAAAACTGGAATGCAAGTTGCAACTGTCACAGGAAATAAAGATGAAAAGTATTTACAGGGATTATCAATACGAAATATTATTCTTTAAAGTACTGTAATGGAGGGGTAATTAATTGATTGCAAGATGGTATTTTCAAAATCAATATTGTTATTAATTTGGGTACTCAGGAGTCTCACCACTCCCCCACCCCCCTGATTTTAATAATAATCAGGTTCTCTTGCAACGGTTGTGGAAACATACAATGGAATAATGTAGGATCTAGAACATTTAAAAAAATAACTAGCAATAATATAAACATTAACTGAACTCTCATTAATTGAACTGGAAGCGGTCAATATACTGCTTGCAGTTAATTATACTGCTTGCCCACTAGATGGACTCAAGGAGCTCCTTTCTGCTTATGGCAGAAGGCTACTGGCGAATTACAAGAGGCTCTAAGTATTTACTCACCAAATATTATTTCCCAACTTGTGGGGCTAGCTACAGCTTCAGACAGCACACCAAATGCTTTCAGGGAATCTGTGGGTGTCTTGTCAGCCACTGAGGCTTCTGATTCTTCCCAGGCTTCACAGCGTGCTGGGGAAAGAAGGCAGATGATCTCTGACCTTATCCTGGCTCCTCTGGATGATCTGTGCATCCCCAGGACTTACCATCTTGGCAGGAGAATTTCTGGTGTAGGCAGGATGTCTTGTGATGTGCAGTCTTAGCACAGATGTCACGCTGGCTATGCGGGCCTATGGTCTGGAGGCATTTAGAGCCTGTTCCTGGTAAACTTGAGGCAAGCAGTTTCCAGACAGTTTCGCAGAGCTAACTTACAGCTTAGCAGAGCATAATGCTGCAGAAGGCAGTGGCAGAATCACTGTCAGCAGCAGAGAGGAATGGTGGCAGGAGCAAGCAGCAAGCAAGCATGAATACAACAGCAGAGCACGTTGTGTCACTCGCTCATCTTTTTCTATCAATACAGCCCTATACTAATGGGCCTTTGGACACAGAGTAGCCAACCAGAATGGTAGTTAGCCAAGCTTAACCTTATTTGGTGAGTCATAGGCTTGCTTCACCCAAATTTGGGAAAAGCATAGGCCTTGCATGAGGCAGGCACAAGCCAAGTGTATGCACCTTGTTTACCACAGGACACAGCGAAACACATCTGGGCAAGCCAGGATCCTTAGATTTAGTGGCTCCAGGTTGTCCTCTTTCCCACAGTTGCTTTCCCCAAGAGAGTAGAAAAACCATGTCTGGGCAAGCCAGGACATATTCAGGCCTATTTTGGCCTATTTGCACTGATCACAAGTATATTTAAAAGTTTCACAGGATAGACCCTAAGACTTGGAAAGTTTTCATTACAAAAATGACATTATAAACATTCTCATAACTACAGGCACATTTTGGCTTTCCCTTCAGACTTTTACTAACTTCACAGGTGAACTTAGTATGTCCACTCTGCTGTGTCTGCTTCCTCTCTACAAGATACCAATTTTCTAAGAGAAATCTGGTTTCAGTATACATGTATGTATTTCTGCAGATGAAATCCAAGTACACAAATGCTCTAAAATCCTGAAAAAATACTAAAGTTTGCATGCATTCAAGAGCACATTTTAAGACAGAGTAAGAAAATATTCTAAAAAAGAGATCTATGAACTGGAGAAGCATGGTAACAATGAACCAACAAGGAAAAATTTGAGACAAAAAAAACCCAAAAACAAACAACATTCTCTGAAGGAACAAATGCTTTCACTGCAATGCATGCATATTATACAAATATTTCCAGAAATACTTTGTCTTAATATTACCAATGATTATTGATAAGGCCAGAGCTCACTAAAACTTATGCAATTGGACAATCTTTTTTTTTTCTTTACTGCTGAATATTAAACAAAAGATTCCTTTAAGATCTGCCCACTCGGGTTGTAGAAAACTGCACGCTGTCTGTGCTTATAAGCATCTATATGCTAACAATTTCAAGAGCAGATGCTACACAGCTGGGTTTGCGCAGTGCTGAGCCTTTGCTCATACAAACCAATACTCATTTCCCTGTGTTCTGAGTTATTAAAAAATAGCACTTACAAACCTCAAGCCAAGAGTTACCTGGGGATACAACTATGTGAAAAATTTTAACTGAAATGCTCAAAAGTGCACTTCACATTTTATTTCTTGTAAGTCATACCTACAGCTTCTGAAGGACTGTAATATTGATTCTGACTCCAATAAATCAAATATACTCACAGTAATTTTGCCTATTTCAGTAGGTAAAGTGAGAATGCAGTAAAACATGAGTGCACATCCAAAGAAAATACTCAGTTATGTAAATTACTTATTTAAATTGGTGAGCATCAGGAAACTGTACAGTACTTATTGGTCAAGCATCTGATTAGGTGGGGGCTCAGCACTGAACTGGAATAAGGTCATTTTTGTGATTTTTAAGGATATATGGGAGAGAAGATACGTTTTAACGAGATTCAAAAATAAGCAGACAAGACCAGGAAGATTATTCTATAGGCGACTTATTAATAGTAAAAAATATATATCCCCATCAACTATGAAGACTCTTTGAAAGACTAATCTCTCACCTTTTGCTGGTTTTCTTCAATGGAAAAAATTATGATAGCAGTAGGTCTATGAAAATACTGGATAAAAGGTTTTGAGAATAAATGAGAAAAACGCTAGTTTAGATTCCATAGAGAATTGAGAAAATGTATTTCAGCACAAAGGAAAACTGAATCAATGGCATGAAAACTACTAACACGACAAGAGGATGGAAGGCTAGGAATGAGATACTTAAAATTATTTAAAATTAAACATGAAACCAAACTTTCCTGTGTAGAGGGGATGAATGAAAACAAGCTTCACCATGACTCAAGAGTTTTCTTGCTTTGAAATTTATCTTAAGTACTTTAAGTAGTCCATTAAAAAAAAATATAGCAACATAACAATTTCTTTCTATACTAGTACCTTAAAACTAATACTTCATCATAGAAAAATTATCATAAAAATGTTATCAATAAAGGTGCTTTTTTTTTCCAGAAATGCATATCTGTTCAGTCCTCAACCAAGTACTTCACCATAAATCCTATGGTGCTACTAATTGTGAATGTGGTAATTATTCACAATAAACTTCCAAACTTATTCCAGTGTTTTGTATAGATACTGCCTACTCAATTATGCCACTTAATTTCCTAACTTACAGTTAATATGGTGTCCAAAATTTACATAGCTTCTCCTCAAGAACAACTGGGAAACTAACTTTAATTCTTTTCAATACTGAGCAAAACTTTACTTCCCTTTCTCATTTGAAAATATATTTTCATTTGTATATGCTTCTACAGTCCATTCCTTTTCTCACCTTTATACAAACCATTGTGCATTCTTTCTTTTTGCTAATATTCTAAAAGCATTTCTCTAGTCTACTGTAAACTCCATGCCTGGGTATAGAGCATGACAACCTCTAAATATTTGAAGCTGTTTCTTACATTACATCATCTTGCTGAAAGGCAAGAGAGTCAGCTGCAAAACTCTACCAAATTTAAAATATACATCTTCTTTTCACAACACCCAATTAACTCACAAGAATTTGTCCCAGTATCTGATTGCCTAACAAATACAAATCCATATATTCACTTGCATTAGAACAAAACTGATTGGATTGTTCAGCTATTCAAGGCCTAACTTTACAAGTCCTTTTCCCCTGGAATTACGCAGAGCTCTGTGTCCTTCCCATGATACTCATTACCTTGATTCTTAGCAACCAACAGACAAAACACATATAGCAAATTTGTGACCAGTTTCCCCAGCAGGTGTCTGTATTAGTGTGATATTCACAAGAGAAGACAGAGGGCTTGTCCTCGAGATCAACATGTTTTCATTAATTTTTCTTTACCAGCAGTTAACTCTCACAGCCCTACTGCATCATAATGCAGATCTAAAACTGCAGCGTTTCACACAAAAAAAGTAAATGTAAAATTAACAGAGCTGCAAAGGCAATCACTTTCTTGCCTAATTACCGTTTCCTTTACAAAAAACACATTAGATTCTTAAAAATATAATCTGAGTAAACTTCCAAAAATTGTCTTCTATGCATCTAAAAA
>VWYK01122023.1:1484-16240 GCA_013399775.1 Semnornis frantzii
CCCCTTCCCTTAGCTTCTTCCTCCAGAGCCTTTCTCGCCATCCTCATCGTCCCCGACCGTGCCTGCTGCTTCCCCGCTGCCTCTCCGGGCAGGGCCCCGCCGCCGTCCCTCGGTGCCCCCCGGGCTGCGCTCGGCTCCTTTCAGCCTTTCCCTGGAGCCGCAACCTGCAGCTGGTTCCCTGCAGGCGCACAAACTCCAGCGCGTTCTGATGGTTTCTGGGGTCATCAGAGGGAGAAGGGGCAGGAGGAGCAGCTCCTTAAGTCCCTGGGTGTCCTTAACAGTGGGAGAGGGTGGCAGAGGCAGAGGCAGTGGCACAAGCTGGAAGTACGACCTGAGGTGGGCACCGCTGGCGACAGAGGCCGGTGGCAGCCAGGGGCCACTGGAAGGTGCTGGTGTAACTGAGCAGAAATCCTGGGGGAGAGTACAAAAGGAGAACGCCCCCAGGGAGCCCAAAGTTCTCGTGACTGGGGTAAGGTCCTGGCATCTGACTGCCTTCAGACCTCGGTCTTGGAGGGCCCTGAAGTCCCTTGGCATTCCTGACCCACCGAGGGCTCAGCAGCTGTCCCACCGGAGGGCGGTGGTGGTGGTGGCCGGAGTGGGCTCAGTGGTGAAGCCAAGCAGTGTGTGGAACCTGAAGGCTCAGGGAGGGATTGCCTGTGCAGCAAGCACCATCTGGGGCTTGGAGTCAGAGCTGAGGAGCTGCCATGCGGGCAGAAGTGGGCACCTGGGGAGTGGCTGCAACGGGCAGCTTCGGGTGCTGGCTCGTTGCACCTTTCCCTGCGTCCTTCCCTTCTCTGCTCACAGACTCACCCTGAAGTTTCATGATGGTTTTGAGTCATTCCCTTCAGCAGCTGTGCTGCTGCTGCTCTGGGGCCCATTGGGAAGGTGGAAGGGCTGAGGTAGGAGTGCAGATGTCTCTGGCTCTTCAGGCAGTAACGTTTTGTGCCTCTCCTCTCCCCAGAGCTCCTTGCCCTGCCAGTTTCTGGATGCCAGGCGCCTCCTGCCCATGCAGCCGATGACTGCCTGAAGAAGCAGCTGACCAGGAGAAGGACTCTGAAGCAGCTGCTAAGATGGGCATGAGGATTAAGCTGCACAGCACCAATCACCCCAACAACCTGCTGAAGGAGCTCAACAAGTGCCGGCTGTCGGAGACCATGTGCGATGTCACCATCCTGGTGGGCAGCCGCTCCTTCGCGGCGCACAAAGCTGTGCTGGCCTGCGCTGCCGGATACTTCCAGAACCTCTTCCTGAACACGGGGCTGGACGCTGCCCGCACCTACGTGGTGGATTTCATCACCCCAGCCAACTTCGAGAAGATCCTCAGCTTCGTCTACACCGCGGAGCTCTTCACGGACCTGATCAACGTGGGCGTCATCTACGAGGTGGCAGAGCGGCTGGGCATGGAGGACCTGCTGAGGGCCTGCCACTCCACCTTCCCTGACCTGGAGAGCTCAGCCATCACCAAGCAGCCCACCTTGTCCGTGAGCGAAGGCCGTCCCGGAGGCTTGAGCAGCAGCTTCTCAGAGCAGAGCCACCCTTTGGGTGAGATCCGCAGCACCGGGGACCACTTTGGCCCCGAGCGGCATTTCGGTGCCCACGGAGACGCAGCAGGGGGCTACAAAGAGGAAGAGAGGAGTGTGGCGAGCGGGGCCAGCCAGGCCCTGCCCCTCATGCACCTGCAGCAGCCTCCCAAGACAGAGCAGGAGTCGGAGCAAGGACAATTTGCTCCTGCCACCAGCGTGGCTACCCAGCCTGGCCTGGGCGACATGAACTTGGGGACTCAAACCACCACGAGCTCCTGCCAGCAGTATAAGGTCCAGAGCAACGGCGACTACGGCAAGGGAGGCATCTTCACCACCGAGCCTTCCCTGGACGTGTCCACAGGGAGCAACTCCTGTCCCAGCAACAGCGACCACTCCAAAGAGCAGGGCTTTGGGCCGATGGATGAGCTCCAGCTGGAGGATCTGGCCGAGGATGAGCTGCATTTTGAAGATGCCGGCGAGGAGCTGGGCCCCTCAGAAGAGGTCATCGAGCTGAGCGATGACAGCGACGAGGAGTTGGCCTTCGAGAACGACAGCAGGGACAGCAAGGCCATGCCTTGCCAGGTGTGCAAGAAGGTCCTGGAGCCCAACATCCAACTGATCCGCCAGCACGCTAGGGACCATGTGGACTTGCTCACTGGGAACTGCAAGGTCTGCGAGACTCACTTCCAGGACCGGAACTCCAGGGTCACTCACGTCCTGTCCCACATCGGCATCTTCCTCTTCTCCTGTGACATGTGTGAGACCAAGTTCTTCACGCAGTGGCAGCTGACCCTGCACCGACGAGAGGGAGTCTTTGACAACAACGTCGTAGTCCACCCCAGCGACCTGCTGCCAGGGAAGGTGCCCATGTTCGGGGCAGCAGCTGGCATGGAGCTGGCCTGCGCCGCCTGTGGGAAGCCCTTGACCAGAGACTTCCAGACCGTCCGCAGCCACGTCCTGGAGCACGTGAACTTGAAGAGCCAAACATGCAGCCTGTGCGACCAGAGGCACCTCAACCTCTGCAGCCTCATGTGGCACACCCTGTCCCACCTGGGCGTCTCTGTCTTCTCCTGTTCGGTGTGTGCCAGCAGCTTCGTGGACCGGCAGCTCCTGGAGAAGCACTTGGCCGTCCACCAGAGCATGGAGGAGGCTCTGTTCCGCTGCCACTTCTGCGGCCAGAGCTTCAAGCTGGAGGCCGCTTACCGCTACCACGTCAGCCAGCACAAGTGCGGGGGAAGCCTGGACCTGCGCCCCGGCTTCGGGGAGCGCCTCCAGCAGCAGGGCCTGCAGAAGAGGAAGCTGCCGGAGGAGTTCCTGAGCGAAGACCTGGCTCTGCCAAACCAACCTGGCAATAGCAAGTACAGCTGCAAGGTCTGCGGCAAGAGGTTCGCCCACACCAGCGAGTTCAACTACCACCGGCGCATCCACACCGGGGAGAAGCCCTACCAGTGCAAGGTGTGCCACAAGTTCTTCCGCGGCCGCTCCACCATCAAGTGCCACCTGCGGACGCACTCAGGGGCGCTGATGTATCGCTGCACCGTCTGCGGGCACTACAGCTCCACGCTCAACCTGATGAGCAAGCACATTGGGGTGCATAAGGGCAGCCTGCCCCCCGACTTCACCATCGAGCAGACTTTCATGTACATCATCCACTCCAAAGAGGCTGAGAAGAACCCCGACAGCTGATGGGGCCGAGCAGAGGAGCAATTGGAGCTGGGGAGAGGAAGAAACCAAGAGTGTTGTTTGTCTTCTGGAGCAGTCAGGCGTGGGGGGGGACTCCTCCTTTTCTGTCATTTTTGTTCCATTGGGGTTGTTCTTTTTTGTCATGGCCTTCCTGGGGCTCCTTTTGCTGGCAGCTTTGTAGAGCTGAGCAGCAGGGAGGCTGCGCCACTGTTCGCGAGAAGTCTGTCGTGGTTCCTTACCTCTGGCCCTGGTAGAGGCCCAGGGGCTCTGTGGGTTTAGTATTTCTCACTAGGTTTTAAATCTAGATTTGGTTGGGTTTTGGTTGGGGTTGTTTGTTTTTGGTTTTTTTAAACCCTTTTAGCCAACTTGACTAAGCTCAGCCTCGCTTGGAGCTTGTCCACAAACTGATGCTGCTAAGATTTTTCACACCTGACCTCAGTAGGGAGGGACTGAGCCAGAGCAGGATGGTGCTGGACTCAAGGAAAGAGAAGGAAAAGTCTTGTTCTGTGCACTGCTGGGGTTCTGCTGCTATCTTGAGGAGAGGAGCGAGGTCCATGGCACAGAACTAGCCTGGAAGTGGTTGCTCCATCACAGGGAATGTGGTGAGCAGCATGGAGATGAGGAGAGATCCTCAGCGGTGAGTACCAGGCTGGTTGCTGCTCACACCAGCAGCTCCAGGCAGTGCCACAGGGTCACCAGAAGCCCAGCCTGAGCTGGATAGTTCCTGTGCCAGGCCAGTGACCTGCTGCTCACTGTACCCCGAGTCCCATCCCTGAGGGAGGGGGTGGAGCAGTGGCACTGCAGCTGTGCAGAGCTGGAACGGCTGCGGGAGTGGAGTGAGCTCGGAGGAGTCTCTGGAGAGGGCAGGGCAGCAGCTCTGTGTCGTGGGCTCAGCTGCTCCTTGGGAGGGATCCTGTGGTGGCACAGTCAAGCCTAACCTAATCCAGGGCATGCTGACATCTCGGCTCTCCTCTGCCGGTGTGGTGCCACCGGATGCCAGAGAGCGCTGCCATGGAGCCCAGCGACGCGACCCAGCCGTTGCCTTAACTCCCAGGGCTGCTGCTGCGGATCCCCACGGCCTGGACACGCCTGGTGGCAGAAGCGCTGCAGGATGTCATTGGCACAACGCTGAGCTCGTGCCTGTGTGGGCAGCCGGTGCCGGGAGGCTGCGGCAGAGCCGCTCCGGTAGTGATGGCAGCTGGGGCAGAGCCTGGCCGGGACCCCTCGGCGCGGTGGCCAGGCCAGCCCCGCTCTGGCAGGGCTCGCAGCAGGAAGGGTGGGGAGCAGCATCGTCCCCCGCTGTGTTCTCCTGCTGTGGGGCAGAGGTGGAGAGGAGCAGAAGCTTCCGACGCTGCCCTTCGGTAACTCAGTTCTACCTCACAAACAGGAAGCGCTGGGGGCGGCCCCGGCCGTGCTCGGGTGGCTGCTGTGCTTCTGTTGGACCTTTCGTGCTGTTAGCGGAACTAAAGTAGTGATTGCAAACCCTCCAAACGCAGCCCGCTCTGCCCTGCTCTCGATGGGCACCCCTGTGGCAGAGGCAGCGGCGTGGGCTGGGGGCGTGATTGGTTGGAGCAGGAGTTCTGGGGGTCGCTCCCCCCCGGCCCCTGCCCCGCGGTGGCCTTGGGCAGGTCGTTTCACCTCTTTTGCCTCAGTTTCCTCATCTGTAAAATGAGGGTGGTGACTCTCGTGGTCCCGACCTACCTCCTGAAGCTTGCCGGCCCAGTTTGCCAGGCGTGGGGGCGGTGCGAGGAGCTGGGTGGGTGTTGGTGTTTGGTGCTCCTGGGAAGTGGCAGCCTCACCCCGTCCTGTTCTGCACCTGGCCGGGGCAGGTCGCTCCCGTTCCAGCCTTCTCCGTCTTTCTCCAGCCCTGGCCCTGTCACAGTCCTGTGAAGCAGACTCTGTGGTGAGGTAGGAGGCTGGGGGACAGCTCTGTGCCATGTGTCAGAGAGGCTGGGGGGGTGACAGTGTGCATTGGGGGACAGCAGAGGAGTTCCAGAGTAGGTCCCCCCCCATCATCTGGATGCACTGCCGTTGGGAGCAGGAGGAGGTCACAGCCCAGGTTGAGGAGCTGGAAGGTGCAGAGCTGAGGGGCTGCTGGGAGTCCTCCCCCCACCCTCTCATCTCCATCTCCCCCCTGGTTCATGCAACCCCCGCTCTGTCCTCCCCCTGTCTCCATCCACTCTCTGCCCCTACACTTTGCCTCTACAGTTGTGTTTCCACCAGGGGCAACTCCAGGTCCAGTCCTGCTGAGACAGGAGGCAAGGCAAGGATCAGTGCATAACTGTGTCCCTGCCAGTGGTGCTCAATCCTGGCTGCACCTAACAACCCTCTCTGGGCAGCTCCTTCACCCTGAGCTTGTGTCACAGTCACCCCCTGGACCTGCAGGGAGGTGAGGGGGCAGGGGTGGACCTTACCCCAGTCCTTGTAGCATTGGCCAAGGCTGGGGCCAGTTGCCATTGCCCTGGAGGTGTCGAAGTGGACTTGTCCTGCATTGGGAGCCTGGAACCAAAACCAGAGGAGAGGAGGAGGAGCAGAGGCATCGAGTGCAGTGCCAGCACTGGGCTGGCCAGGCTGTGCCATGCGCCACTGGAGCTCTGTTCCCCAAGCCTTGGTCAGCTGCCAGGTCGTGGTCCAGGGTCTCCGACTGGAGCTGTTTTTAGCTGAGGTCTTGCTGAATTTCAGACCAGCTCTGAGGACACCCAAGTGGTCTGGGAGCTTCTGGGGGTCCTCTACAGGCTCCTTCAAAGAGCCTTTTGGAGCTGTGGGATTTCTGTCCCTGTCTTGGTGGCAGGATGGGGTTGGTGGACAGGAACAGATCTCCCTGCTCTGGAGATGAAGGATGGGAGGTGTGGGGGCAGCAAGGCTTGTGAGAACCAAGTCCTTAAAGCCCCCAGACCCTCCTAACACATCCCGGAAGTTGTAGTGAACTTTGGGATGGGCTGGGGGAGGCTGCCCTCGGGCAGCATCTGCAGTCTTTACCTAGCTAAGCTGTGAAGCCTTTTGTGCACATAAACCAAAAAGAGATTTTTACACTGAAACCTAGCAGGTGAGGCAAGGTCACCCCAGAGCCTCTCTGGGCAGTTCCAGCCTTTCTCTGGAACCCCTTGGAACTGGAGGGGCTCAGTGTGGAGCTTGGCACTGCACCCAGGAGCCAAAGCTCCCACCCAGGTGTGGCCATCGCCAGTCTCCCACCTCTCATCCTCCTCCCAGGACGTGGGGGACGTAGTGAGGTTGGAGCTGGTATCAGGTGACAGGAGGAGAGGAAATGGAAGGAGAGGAAATGGCCTGAAACTGTGCCTGGGAGGGGCAGCTTGGCCACGGGGGACAACTTCTGTCCTGCAGGAGTGCTCAGGCACTGGCACAGGCTGCCCAGGGAGGTGCTGCAGTGCCCATCCCTGGAGGTGTTCCAGATCCATGTGGCCATGGGGCCCTGGTTTGGTGGCCACGGTGGGGTTGGGTGATCCTGGAGAGCTTTGCCAACCAAACCAAGTCTTTGATTCTACCTCGCTTGGGGCAGCTGAGTCCTGCCAGTCCTGTTTGCTGAACGGTTTAGGCTCTTGGAAGGGTGCAGGAGGGGAAAGGCTGCCCATGAGCCATGCTGCTGGTGGGGCACAGATGCCCACAGGAAACCCCTCCCCACTTCAAGGCTGGTCTCAGCCCCATCTCCAACCCACTATGATGAGGTTTTGGTTCTCCCCCTTGAGCTCAGTGGATCCAGGCCTCATGTTGGAGTGATTTGAGGCGGAGCAGGATCTGGAGCTGGAGCTGAGTTGTGTCTAACCCTTCTGTCGAGTTGCTGTAGGTACTGACCTCCTGCTATTTAAGTGTTTACTATCTATTTGCTGTAAAGTTTTGTACATTTTGTAAACTTGACACCCCCAGCCCCCCACCCTCCCAACAGTAGATGTCTACAATCGTTGTACATCAGCTTCTTTTATACTCCATTGGTCAGCACAAAGTGTGGTTTTTATTTAGAATAATAAAATGGAAAATGGTGACCTCTTGGCCCTTCCTGCTCCAGAAACCTCCTCACCTGCCTGGGAGCTGGTCTGGGCTCTTTGGGAGTCTCTGGGGGAGCTTGGCAGCTTCTCCTGCTATCCTGCTCCGCTGCAGGAGTTCTGGCATGGGTGCAGGAGCCTCTTCCTCACTGCCTCCTCCTGGAGCAGCTGGACAGCAGGAGGGTGGGCTCCAGTATCTGTGTCAGTGGTCTGGATGAGGAGGCTGAGGGCACCCTTGGTGGGTTTGAAGATGACACCCAACTGGGTGGGAGCTGATCTGCACCAAGGAGGTGCTGCCACGGGGAACTGCCCTGAGTGGGGTGCTGCTGGGGGGCTTCTGCCCTGCTGTGGGACAGATCTGTCAGCTCCCAGCACTGGCACCCACCAGCAGTAGGAAGCAGCATCTCGGAGTCCTCAGGCACTGCTGATTCCCAGGTTCCCAGACCGCATCGGGCTGGAAGGGAGCCTCGAAGCTCACCTCCACTCCCGCTGCGGTCGGCAGGGACCCCTCCTGCCGGAGCAGGCTGCCCAGGGCACGCCGAGGCGGATTCCCCCCCGGAGCGGCAGGGTCGTTCCCGGTCAGGTCCGGATGAGCAGAAGTCTGCCCGCGCCGCGCATCCTGTCCCCGGATCTGCTTACGCTTGGCTTTTCCAGACCCTGCTACTTCAGCAGCTCAAGGCCTTGGGGAGATTTATGGATCCTCCCGGGACTGCTGTTCCTTCACCTTCCCCTGCCGAGGGCCTGACCCCCGCCGCGTGACTGCTCCAACCCAGGCAGCGCTGAGCCCTCTCCGGATGCTCCTGGTTCTCACCCAACCCTGCTGCAGCTCCGAGGCTCTCTGCACGGCCCCGGGATGTGCCTCGGTGTCACTGTGATGGAAAAGCTGCTGTAGCAGCCTCCAAACACACCCAGTGCCCCCAGAAACCTGCCTGGAGATGCTCTGAAGGAGACTGGGATTGATGGGGTAGGTCCTCTCCTGCAAAATTGCACCAGAGGAGGGTTAGGTTGGGTACGAGCAACAATTTCTGTCTTGCAGGAGTGCTCAGGCACTGGCACAGGCTGCCCAGGGAGGTGCTGAAGTGCCCATCCCTGGAGGTTTTCCAGACTCATGTGGCCATGGTTTGGTGGCCACAGTGGGGTTGGGTTGGTGCTGGGCTGAGTGATCCTGGAGAGCTTTGCCAACCAAACCAAGTCTTTGATTCTACCTCACTTGGGGCAGCTGAGTCCTGCCAGTCCTGTTTGCTGTACAGTTTAGGCTCTTGGAGGGGTACAGGAGGGGAAAGGCTGCCCATGAACCATGCTGCTGGTGGGGCACAGATGCCCACAGGAAACCCCTCCCCACTTCAAGGCTGGTCTCAGCCTCATCTCCAGCCATGCCTGGAGGTGTTCAGGAAAAGTGTGGCCATGGCACTTGGGGGCACAGTTTGGTGGCCATGGTGGTGCTGGGGTGAATATTGGGCTGGATGATCTTGGAGGGTTTTCCAACCTGAACAATTCACAGATTGCACTGGTAGGGAGGGACCCTCCAAGGTCATCTTGTCCAGAGCCCTGCGGGTAGCAGGGGCACCTCCAGCTCGAGCAGGCTGCCCAGGGCCACAGCGAGTCCGATCCTGAGCACCTCCAGGGATGGAGCCCCTTAGTTGGGAGGGTTGCTGTTGTCCTTTGTGATGACTATGGAGTGCTGCGTGCTGGAGGAGGAGTTGCCTGCAGCCTTCTGGGTGCCCTGGTCCTTGGGAATGTACCTGACGACGGCGGAGACGAGCCTGCTGCGGAAGCTGCTGCTGAGGAAGTTGTAGAGGATGGGGTTGATGACGCAGTGCAGCAGCGTGAGGCAGTCGATGACGTCGTAGAAGAAGTAGAGGAGGTGGGCGAGGGCGCAGTGCAGGACGATGCGGCTGCCCTCCAGTGTCAGCAATGTCAGCGTCAGGTGGAAGGGCAGCCAGCTGAGCAGGAAGACGCCCACGTAGCTGTAGATGAGCAGGCAGTGCCTGCTGCTCTCCGGCCTGCTGCGCCGGATCGACCTGGCCGTCAGCACGTTGAAGGTGGCAATGATGGGGAAGGGGATGAGGAACCCGATGGTGGTGGTGGCCAAGCTGACCGCCAGTGCCCACTCGTCATAGGTCTCGAAGGGAGCCATGAAGATGCAAATGGGTTCCCCCGTGGTGACCAACTGCATGTGAGCAACCTCCAGGAAGGGGATGGCTGCAGCCAGGAGCCAGCTGCCGGCACAGACCATGCGGCGCGCGCGGTGCTGGTGCCGTCGCCAGAAGGGGGAGGAGCTGGTGAGGGTCACGTAGCGATCCACGCTCAGGCAGGTGAGGAAGAAGATGCTGGCATACATGTTGGCGAAGTAGAAGTAGTGAGTGAAGCGGCAGAGGAAGCTGCCCCACAGCCAGGTGTAGTCCAGCATCACCTCCAGCATCCAGATGGGCAGCGAGAGTAGCACCCCCAGGTCAGCAACGGCCATGTTGATGATGTAGAGGTTGACCAAGCTCTTGTTGCCCCGCGTCTGCCAGTTGACCCAGATAACAAGCAGGTTCTCCACCAGGCCCACCACGAAGATCACCAGGTAAAGGATGAAGAGGATCACCCTCTTGACGTTCTCGTCCAAGCCCAGCTCGCAGAAGCTGTGGCTGTAGTTCAGGAGGTGCAGCAGCTCTGACCAGTTGTGGTAGTCACCAAGCTCACTCGGCAGGGTGTGGGTCTCGGTGGGGGCTGTGGTTGGCTCAGCCATTCTGGTGGCTGCAAGGAAAGGGAAAGCTCTGAGCTCAGGCTGTCCCTGAGAGCCTGTCCTGGTGGGCAGCTCTGAAAGTGCCCTTTGGTGGGAACTTTAATCCAATTTTTGCTCCTCGGTGACTTCCTGCGCTGACCCTCGAAAGATGCTGCACTCCCATCAGATGATAACCTCCTGGCCCTCACGAAAGGCAACCCACAGACACCTAGGAGTGCTCCCAGGCAGTGCTGCCCCTATCCCATGGCATGGTCAGCTGGGGCTGGGGGTCAGGGAAAGGTGGGACCAATGGAGGGGAGGGATGAAAGACAGGTGAGAGGAGCTGCCAGTCCCAAGTCTTTGGGACAGTGGTCACTGCAGACATGGATTTGATGACCTGGGAGTGGAACTGGCAGCTTGGGACTGGCACCACTTTGAGTAGGAGCTCCCCACACCAAGGCTCTTGCTGCCCCCTAACACCTCCAGAGCTCAGCCCTGCTGCCATGGAGCCTGTGGGAATCCCAACCTCAGCTCTGCCCTTGTGTGTCCAGGGACATTAAAGGTGCTGGTGGCCACATGGCAGTGGGGAAGCCCCCAGCCCCCAGCCCTGCCCTTGAGCTGTGAGCAGCATTGTGAGCTCAGCTGGGCACTGTCACTCTGCCCATCCCGTGGGCACCTTGCTGGGAGCCTTTGGGACTTCCAAGTAGGTGTCAAAATTATGAGCTTCAAGGAAATTAACCTTGGGATGCCCAAACGGCCCCGGGCAGCATGGCTGCAGCCCAGCACAGCTGCATCCCTGCAACGAGGATGCCGTGGACCCCATCCAGCCCTGTGCCACTGGAAGAGCTCTGAGGGCCCACTGCTCCCCTGGCAACACTGGAGGAGATTGCTGTGCCGTGCCGTGCTGTGCCTTGCCATGCCATGGGGGAATTTACATGGCACTCAGAGCCTGGCATCACCCACAAGAGTATCAGCCCCATGGCTGCCACCCACCCACCCCCTCCAGACACCACGGAGAAGAGGCGAGTGAGGAGACCCCGGGGTCGGAGCCCCCATCCCTGAGGCTCCTGCCCTTGCCAGGCTGCTGGTTCTGCAAGAGGCCAGCGAGAGAGTGGGCAGAGAGGCATGGGCAGGGAGAGACAGGGCTGGCTCACCGGTGGCAGGGCCGAAGGTTGGCAGAGGGCTGCTGGGGAGCGTGGGGATGAATCCTCTCAGCTCGGTGGCTCCCACGCCTCTGGGACAGCGAAGTTGCAGCAGCAGCAGCAGCAGCGGCTCGGGGGGGGCTGCTTGGCTGCTTCCCAGCAGGAAATGACCACCGTGGGCTGGTATCCTGAGACAGCCCAGCCCCGGGGACAACTGATTCCGTTTCCATCTCTGGGACTCGGCTCTCGTTTGATTTTGGCGCAGGGATGGGGACGGGCACGGGGAAACCCTGGGCAGGTGCTGGTGTCGAGGCTGTGGATGGCTGAGGGTGGAGTGGGGCTCCTCAGGGCTCCCCCAAACAAGTCCCCTCCATCATCACTCCCACAGTGCCCACTGATGTCAGGGGCTGGATCCTGCCCAGGTCCTGCTGTGCCAGTAGACAGGAGGGGAAAATCTATCCCCTGTGATGGCGCCAGCTGAGCCAGGTCCCTCCCCAGCCCCGGCTCTGAGGTGCCCCAAGGGATCAGGGTGGGTTAAGGTAAAGGTGCCATCAACTGTTCCTGGTGCGATGCTGGGGCAAGTGCAGATTTGTGGCCGTGGCACTTGGGGGCATAGTTTAGTGGGCATGGTGGTGGATTGTGGTTGGACTTGGTGATCTTAGAGGGGCACCCAAACAGTTCTGTGGTTCTGTAGGAACTGAACGTTTCTGCCAGGTCTCGGCGCTGCCGCAGGGCTGGTGGCAGGAGGTTGTCACCGCGCAAACACCTCTGCCCGGGTCGCAATCAGTCACCCTGTCACGACTGCCTGGCAGCTCTGCAGGGGAAGGGAGGGGGCTCAAGCCGTGCCCCGGCACTGGGGAGGGGGCTGACAGGCAAAAAATTTTGCATAGAGCTGCAAATCCTTCAGAACAATTGGAGGAAATCTACTTTCTGTAGGGCAGACAAGAGCCTGGGCCCCACAATCGGCTCGGAAGGAAGGCAGAGCCGCGGGGAAGCACCAGGGCGCTGATAAGTTGGGGCTGAGCACACAAGGGCAGCGCTGCTGACCCTGCGCAGGTGCCCAGCTCGGCGGCACCCAGGCCCGCGCCGCAAACAGGAACTCAGTGGTTTGGGCTCACCCCCAGCAGGGACAGATTTTGGCTTGGCCACGGGCTGGGGGCTGCGGGGAGCTGCAAGAAGAGGGTCCTGCACCTAGGGAGGAACAACCTCCTGCAGCGGTGCGGGCTGGGGGCTACCTGCTGGAGGGCAGCCCTGGGGGTAGAGGTGGGAGGCAAGAGGCTGAGCACGAGCCAGGGACGAGTTCTTATGGGGTGCTGCAAGAGCAGTGTGGGCAGCAGGGCAAGGGAAGTTCTCCTATGCCTCTGCTCTGCCCTGCCGAAGCCTCACCTGGAGTACTGCGACCAGCTCTGGGCTCCCAAGTTCAAGAAGGACATGGAACTGCTTAAGAGGGTGCAGCAAAGGACTGTGAAGGTGAGGAGGAGGCTGATAGAGACAGACTGGGTGCCCAGGAGCCCCCAGTGCCCCTAAGGCACTGCTTCTCCCCATTGTGTGAATCTAGGTGGGGAAAGGGCATCCCCTCTCTGGGAAGCAGCTGCTTTGATCCAAGCGGATCCATCAGATCCCAGTGGATCAGGGCATGCAGGCAGGTGAAGAGGCTGGTAATGGTCTGGCTGCTTCCTCCACCACCTGCCAGGTGCCAGGTCCTGGGATGCTGCTGGAGGAACGTGGTCACGGGAGTCCCCTGGCAGGGACAGTCCAGACTGTGGTGTCAGCTCCTGGCAGCTTGGAACTCTGGGGACACGTGGGCCTGAAACGTAGTGTGTGGGGGCTGCTGGGGAGGTCTGACTGGTTTGCTAAGCTGGGCACAGCATTTGGAGAGGCTTCCTTGCCTCAGTGAGCTGCAACTCAGCTTGCACAATGTCCTCCCTGCTGCTCCCCTCAGCTGTCAGAGCCTCAGGGGTGTCCTGGGCTGGCAAGGGCTCAGCCTCGAGCAGTGGCAGTGGGACCCAGGCGCTGCCAGTGCTGCTGGTATCCAACAGGCAAGCATCAGAAGCTTTTGCTGTGCCCACAACCCTACCACCCTGTGCCAGAGGGCACCATGGGCAATGAGCTTAGCTGGCTGCCAGGGCTGAATCCATGGCTGCCCATGGAGGAACTGGGCAAGCAGCAGGGAAGGGTCCCTGAGCAGCAAGGACTATGGAGCTGCTTCCAGACTCTTTGTGGGCTCACCCCAGCAAGGGGGGAGGTGCAGAGCATCCCTGAGCCTGGCGATGCAGGGGTTGGGGTTCCCAGCAGCTCCCGCTTACCCCAGCAGGGCAGGGCAGCAGCACTGTGCCAGGCAGCTCTCAGTCACCTCCGTGGCTGGGGTTCACTGCAGACACCTCCTGACTTGGCACCAGCTTTATTGAACACATCAACAGGGGTCCGGGGTGAGGGTGGTCCACAGGTGCTGTGCCCACTTCCCTGGTCTGGCAGTCACCCCTCAGGCATGTGTGGGCATCTTCCTGGGTGTGCAGGGCAGGATGAGACTGATGAAGCTGTCGCTGAGCCAGGTTGGGCAGTAGCTGAGTGGCAGGAACAGCAGCCAGGAGTCCCAGCCTGCCGAGTAGCGGCTGCGCGGGCAGCGGGCAAGCAGGGCATGCTCCATGGCACCGGTGACGAGGGACAGGCGAGTGCTGATCAGGGGGTATAACCACACCGCAGTCCTGGTGTCTGGTGGGCAGAGGTGGGGATCAGCTCAGCCTGGCTCAGGCAGTGGAGTGCCAGGGCCTCACGGGGATGTACTCACAGGACTGGATGTAACCCTGGCCATAGGCTGCCTGGGTCTCTGCTGGGAGCTTCTGCCAGAGCTGCTCCAAGTTCTCCACCATCCTCCTGGGGTCTGTCAGGTTCGTCTGGAAGCTGCCAGGCTCGATGATGGCAACCTGTACCCCGAAGGGGTGCATCTCGCGCCTGCCAGGGACAGCACATCAGCCTCACAGGTGGAGCTGCCAGCCCAAGCCCAGCTGGGGCAGGGACTGAGCCACACAGGGCAAGGGGCAGCCTGCGACCCCTTCCTGGGCACAGCATCACCCCCGGGTGAGCGCAGGAGAGCCCTCTCCATGCCCAGGGCTTGCACAATGGCTGCTCAAGCTGTGCCCTGGTTTCCCAACCTGTGGGCAACTGCATTGGCATTTCACAAGCCCCCAGCTTGTGACACCCCTGGGGATGGATTTAACTGAGAGTGACACAAAACCCTGTGTGGGCAAAGTGGGGCAAAGCCATCTGGCACACCTGCATCTGCCAGTGTGCCCTGACTATGGACAAGGCCTGGCATGGGGGGGGCACCAAAGGTCACCAGTGTCCATCAGCAGCATACCTGAGGCTGTCAGAGAAGGCCTCCACGCCGTACTTGGAGATGCAGTACCCCCCTCCAAAAAAAGAGACCCTCCCCATCACGCTGGCCACGTTGACCACCCTGCCCTGTGCCTGGCGCAGCAGGGGCAGGAGGCTCAGTGTCACCTCGATGAGGCCCAGCAGGTTGACATCCAGCACCTTGGCAAAGTCCTCCTTGGTCAGCCACTCGTTAGGGGCTAAGGGGACACCGATCCCAGCGTTGTTCACCAGTCCCCAGAGCCCTGGAGGAGAGGAGCAGGGGTGACTGAGGCTGTTCCTCTGCCCGCGGCGGTCTGTGGGCACCATGGCAGAGGGGAGGGTGAGG
>VWYK01122037.1:0-12834 GCA_013399775.1 Semnornis frantzii
TCAGGAATTCCTCTTCCAGATGTATCCTGCATTGCTCAGTGCTTTCTCCATCAGGAGTACATTTTTCAAGCTCCACCTAACTTCGCAAAGATGGAGAAAATTCCAACATATAAAATTAAGAAGGCAGAAGGAGGGGTGGGAGAAGGTAATGATTGCCTCAGACATATTCACACTTAACAGAATTAATGTTTACTCATACAATGGAATCCAAAGGGGCAGGAACATCATTTAATGTGTTAGACTTGCAGACCTTTGACTCCTTTATGGTTAATTAGCCTTTAACTTCAGAAAGCCCCCAGGTCATAGAACTTCCATCAGCTCAGAATTCAAAGCTTTGCCCTCTCTCACCCTGGCAGTTTACAATGTAATGATGATTGATAGCCAGATGAAAGCATTAGCTGGGGCCTGTCTTTTTGCATTGTGCCAGGAGAGAAGTGTACTGATCTATAGGTGCAATGGTTTCAGAAACCATCGTGGTTGATTGTGACCTTAATTACCCACTTAAGCAGGCTTTGGCCAAATTGATTTTATAATGCTACAGTAGGTTAAAAATTAACACTACAATATTAAATGCATTTTACAAGGTTTTTGTTCCCTTGTTACCTAAAAAGCTGCTAGTGAGTATGATCTCAATCTTATATTCATGAACTCCGGTAAAAAGGAGAAATGATATCTTTTAACAGTGACAAGTTTGTACACTTAGGAGGTATTAGGCCAGATAGTTAATTGCTATCAGTTATACTCAAATGACCAAAGACATTCTTATATTTGGTTAGTGAGCCGTGTGTAAGATTCTCACCCAAAACCTTTTTGCTTAGTCCCAAGAATCATGGGCAGCTTTAAAATACTCAAACCAAGCAAGCAGTAACAGATGCTGTCAGGATGAGAAATTACATGTATACAGGAGCACAGTGGCTGACTTTACTGGCCTAAGAGCACAGAGATTAGACTGGCAGAGTATTTGGAGCAGGAAGCACCATATTTCCTCTCAAGAAGTCCAGCCTTCCCTAAACCATACAAGGAATATTCTCTATGAAACCATTCAGAGAGAAGAATAGGAGAAAGGATCATAGAAACCCATTATCCTTTCTGACACAAAGAAGGCTGTACAAAACAAGCCGAGGCACAGGCGAGAGAAAGGTAGGTCTTTCTCACTACATGCCCGTTGAATACAGGCTAACACCCAGAACGCGACAAAGATTGCTGCAGCAGGACTTACACTATAGCCAGTCCCAAGCTTGACTTACATATTCAGTGAGTTTTCTGACAGTGAGAGCTCATGTCTGCACTGCCTCACTGTGCAAAGTCCCATGTGCAGTGGCAGAAGGAACACGGTAACCACGTTCTAGATCTGTTCTTATAGTTCCGACAATGTGGACAAATAATGTGCCACAGTATCCTTTCAAAAGGAATCCTAAAACTATTTTTCATAAAATAACAGTATTTGCAGACAGTCTGCATTCCCATAGGAATTCTGGCAAATCCACAGAGTTACAGGCAGCACTCCACATCTAAAAAATGTGGACCGAGACGCTGTTGAGCTCCAGCCTGCATCTTAATCCAGCTAACAGCAATGTACTCCAAACATAACTTAGCCACTATGCAGGAGACAACCAAAAACTTATGTATCATACAAATCCATTATATGTCTTATTTATTGAATTTCATGTGATTGATGGTTCTTAAATATGGGCTATAATCACCCCAAAACCATCTTTTACATTGATGGTAGTTTCTAGCTAGGATGGCTGGATCCCCCAAGTTATAAACTAGGGACCATACTGCATGCTCACACTCATGTGTAATCTGGTCATAGAGAATTATCTGAAGGTCTCCAGCATAAAAAAAAATCATATAATTGTTCATATTATTGACACACCAAGAGCCATAAGACAGTTCCAGAAAATTTGCCAGCATATCAGGGAGTGTGGAAGAAAGGGAGAAAGGATAGAAAGAAGAAACAAAATTGTAGGTATAGCTTAGCTGTTGTTAGAGACATGACAGAGATGCTAACCATCCCAACTAACTCTGTGGTAATGACATACTCCAGTTGTCTGTTCATACATTTTCAACAAAGCCTGGACACGCAAAAATATCTGCTCTGCAGAACAAAGTAGGCTTTTGACTTGTGCTCAGCAATCTCTTTTTCCACCTGTTTTAAGGAAAGTACTTTCTGTTCTGCTTTATTCCACCTGACACTGATCTCCACATGGTCCTGTTCTCTGAGACAGAACAGCTGTTTGGTGTCAGGAAGAGGCCTTCTTCAGCCATTACTTGAGTGCGACTGCCTGCCAGCACTTACAGTTGATACTACTTCCCTCTGTCCACTTAGCTTTAGAGACCTCCCTATCTAAGAGTCTGGAGCAAAATTTGTGATTTTGTGTCTCAGCTGAAAATTATCCTAACTGCATCCATTGCAATAGTGGTGATACGGCTTGAACAGTTGGATACTTACGAGATTACAAATGGAGGATGATTTTATGTAGGAATTCTTTATTCTACGGTGTGCACTGTCTTTGAAGCTTTATCCACTGTTTACCTAGCTTTGCAATCCTCGAATTTGCCAGAATTTCACTCAGTTGTATGTATAGTTCCTTTTGGTCAAGTATAGCAACCACCAAAAATTAACAACACTTCCCTCTAATTCTTAGTCTAAGATGTTTATACCTTACAGAGGAAATATTATGTCATGGCTGTCTTAAGTAATGATATACACTTGTAATGATTCACCCAGATCAAGAGAGCTCTTCTTAAAATAACTGAGATAGATGCAAAAGATATTTTTCTATTGTTCCTTTGGTCTTAGACTCCTCATTACAGTGGTCCATCTGGCCTCCAGTGGAAAATGACCCTATTCAATTTGGTGATCCCTTGCACCTTAGTCATGAAACTTTACTAATACAATGCAAATCTTTAGCCCTCTCTAGTGATCAGTCCACACGAAATAGCTCTTTCATGCCATTTCTTCGAAGCAATAAAAGTATCCCTCACCTAAAGGAATAGATGTACAAATGCTTGGATACTCAGGCCCTCATTTAATTTCCTTGAAACAGCTAAGTTTCATTTTAGACCTGCCAAAAGACACTGACATCATCTTGCTCTTCTGTTTCTAAAAGTAACCCACTTAGCACATTTATTTGCTGGAGTCAGTAAGGGATCCTGCAGCAGACACATACAGATTAAACTGCCTTTATATTGGAAATGTTTCAATTTAAAATGCTGGGTTTGGTTAGAGTGTTCTCACATGTGCCATTGCTTCCCCCACATAAAAGAGGGAACTTTGATATTCCCATTCGTGAAACACATCACCATGCATTTTAATAATTACAGCACAAAACTGCTAAAGTTAAACCAGTCCCCTGGCCTCTATATTATTTGATTATTGACACATGCAGTGATTCTGAAATCTGCTTGTGACTTTATCTGGATGAGATGAAGAACAGATTTGCTTAAATTCTTGGTGACAAAAGTATAAGGAGGATAAAAGAGAGGTTATTTTCCATCACTACTGTTACTTACTTAAAAAGAAAATCTTCCCCAAAGCAAATTATAACGTGATATCTTGGAAGAACACTACTTCTTTCTTCATTCAAACACCCTTTAACTCCCTACCAGCAAGATAGAATCATATTAGCTAGCTAAGGACTCTAAAGATACTGATCAGATTGTTTTAAATTTCACTGAGGGTAGAGCTGGGAAAGATTAAGATGCACTTCCCTGCAAGAAAAGTAGAACAAGTTTACTGCTAGGGCAGCCAAAAAAGCTACCCATAATGTTGATAATGCCTTATTGGTTCAAACAGCTACTTTGATGAAGCCACTTCTTTTTTTCCTGCAATCCTTCTGCTGTGGGCTGCAAAGGTAATGCCAAAGGAGCACATTTGGAAGTTGGAAAAATATTCCACGAACATAAGAACATTCAGCAGAGAGAGTGAGAGAAGTGGGTGATTGAAACCAGATGAAGCCAGCTCATGATCACAGCTTCCACTGATGAATAACTAAGTCAATGTAAAACTGGCAGCACTCTCTCCACCATGTGAGAAACCCCAGGGAGGACCAAGACTTTGTCTTCTTCTAACGCATGATGCTGTGAGGACACTACTGACTGACAGAAGGTCCGAAATACCCATCACTCCATTTGATTCTGGTGAATGTTAGTATGTCTTGCCACTCCCAGACATGAGACAATTATCAGGAAATCATTATCCTCAAAGCCTATTAATTACAGATCACCAACTCCTCTGATGCTAGTGGTGTCTACATACTAGGATTTTCTACTCTCTGGATGCCACACAGGGGAAATACCAGTCGAAAGCTGCAATATAAATCAAATTAAGTCAGACTTAGGTGTTTATCACCGAGGCATCTGATTCTAGTAGAATTAGCAGACAGTATGCATGCAGCCTGGTACACAGACCATTGTAGAAAAACCCAGCAGTTTGGGTTTTCCTCACAGACCCTAAGGCTTTAAATCACCTTGGAGATGTCACTTCCTTTCCCTGTACTTCAGCTACTGCGTTTAGACCTACAGATAAAATAAACTATCTAGCTGAAAGCCAACTTACATGTGTATATGCAAGTTGCAGTCACATCTTTGACTACAGACAGGCTTGCTTACAGGTTTTAAGCTCTTGGAGCTGAAACATTTTTTGTTCTGTAGAGTACTGCTCACTGATTCATGATGGATAACTCCAAATGCTACTGAAGTACAAATGACATTATAACAGTGTTCAGATGCCAATAGTTATTTAGAGAACACCAAGCAGCTAGCACCCCTCATCAAGGCACCTGTGGCCAATAGCACGGTCTCCAGAGTCTTATTCAGACAATGACACTTTCAAACGTCCTCCTATAACTAAGCAACCTGGTAGAAGCTAGAAAATAGTAATAATAAAAAATCTAACATTATCTTATTCAGAAGAATATGAGATCACACCCATAAAAATCACTACTTTAAACGTCATTCATTAATGGAATGGATATCTGGGACAAGAGAAGGAAGCCTTTCCAGTACTAGCCCCTTAAAACGGCATTAGTAATAACATGAAAAGGAGGAACGAAGTGTGATAATTGTGCTAGATATCCAGAAGAGCAATACTTATGACATTTCCATCAGTGAACAGCACATCATCAAGAGTCAGTATTTTTAGTACTTTGAAAATGAAAAGCAATAATATCTGGAATGTTCCTCTATGTCTTCTCCTATAGGAAAGTCAGCCAAGAACATTCCCAGACCTTGCTGACTTACTTCTCACTGCAGCTTTAAAAGAGCAGAAAGGGTATCCTCACAGCTGTCATGATGAAAATGTGGTAATTATCATGTCACTTTAAGTATATAAATTCACAGTTCTAAATGGAATTGCCACCAACCTCGGAAATCTAAATATTTCACTTCAGTTTCAACATCAAATGATAGAGTTATGGCAATTATATCACCCTGTTATGCAATGATGATTAGGATTTATCACTGTTGTGGAAGGCCAAAAATAGGCCTAATATGCATCCTGGATTATCCAAGCATGATCCCCTGCTCTCCCTCCCTCTGCTGGACTGGGGAGTAATGTGAGAAAGAGGACAAAAGACTTGGAGACACTGAGTCTGCTCCTGTTCACATCCTGGTAAACAAAGTACATACACTTGCCTCATGCATGGCCTGTGGGTTCCCAAGTATGGGTAAAGCAAGCCCTTGGCTTCACTTTAGCATTTTAGCAAAGTGCCATTCTGATTGGTGAATCTCTGCCCGTTGCTGCCCAATGGAGCAATCAAGACTCAGGCAAATGATAAATATGTCCAGAAGCTGTAAACAACTCACCATGCCATGCCATGCTTCATTCACCTTGCCATGCTGCCATGCTTCGTTTTGCCTAGCCAAGCCTTGCTTTGCCTTGGGGACCAGGAAGCCTTTCTGTTTCAAATCAGCCTTGCTGCATAACAACAAGCTTTGATGCTTCAAGCTTGACTACCTGGAAAGTTTCCCATGCCTCAGTTTACCAGGGAGAGGCATAAACACCTTCACACCATAGGCAGTAAGAACCATGGCTGAAAGTTGCCGGTGACAGTCAGCCTTAGCATGAACGACTCCAGCGGCAAGTAACGACAACCTGGAGGGGTTCGCCGGGAGTGCCAAACGCTCCCAAGAAAGCTGTATCACTGCTCCTAGCTGCTACAGCTATCGAAAGTGATAGGTTGCTCTTAGCTGAAGAGCTCACATATATGAACCTCACCACAGCCTGCAGGGTGAGAGCACAGGTTACTGCCAAGCCTCAAGACGCTGTGCGTACTGGAGGGAAAAAAAAAGTGGTATCGGGTAAGCAGTATCTTACATTCTTCTGTCAACTGCCACCACCAACAGCATGTGCAGATATGGGCCTGCTAGGCCAGCTGATATGACAGCAGATAAAAGCAAAGGAACAAACTGAAGAAGTGTTTGGGGAATGCTGCCAGAAGTTACAAAACTCAAAAAGCCTGGTTATTCTGTACTCTGATGTTCTGGTTATTTTCCCTGACCTTAACAACCAGTGTGGGGAACAATAGAACCCCCTCCACTCAAACTCCACTGAAACTCCCCTCTTCAGTCTCAAAAACATCTGACTTGTATGTTGCGAGAATTAATTTCCTTTTTAATTATTTATTTATTTTTAAAGAGACAGGATATTGAACCAGCATGAATGGATGAAAGAGATGCAACCATGAAGTGTAAGCTAAATCCCAAGGGACAAATACACTGAACTGTTGCAATCAGGGCAAAGTGCAGACTTAGCGAACTTTTACCTCCAGGAAAGACAGAGGACAGTAAACACATGCTGAGAGGCCTAAAAGAGAAAATCGGGCTCTTTTTTTGTAAACTGGTGCTGCAACTTCTGAATTAACAGCAATTTACTATCTTAAATTAGACTTAAGTATTTCACAAGCAAAACAAAGAAACATAAAGATGGTTTCTCCTTCTTAATGTTCCTTTCTGAAACCCAAGGATAGGACATAGAATCTGTTCTAGGTTCAAATATGTCTGGGAATAAAAAGTAGAAATTAGAGAAGGAAATCTCACTGAGTTATCTAACTCACCTTCACACTGACAAAGAACTGCACAAACCTCTACTATATTCTTCAAGGTGTGAATTTCCTTGACTGAGATGTGTATGGTATTTCTCTAAACTTGTGTTATCACCATACAATAAGTTTGTTAGGATGTGGACAAAGGGTGACATAACTCATCTTGAGATGAGTTGAGCGTCCTGCAAGAGTTTCCCATCCAGATTAGAAGGAATCTAAAATCTCAAAATGACCAAAAATAAGACACAGGAATCTCAATTTACATGCATATAAACCAACATTCCAAAGACCTCTTTCAAAAGTGTCCATTCTGGTTTCTCTGAGTCAACCTGTCTAGGTTGTTTGTCACATTAACAAACTTTCAGCAGTATGAGTGCATTTGATACGTGATGCCCATTCCTGTGATTCAGGGGGCTACCACCAGCTCAGGTCAGGTGACAGGTGCCACCCCCCACATTCATTGTTGTCACGTGATAACAAATATCTTGCATCTGAGGTACAGTGATGGTGGATTCCGCTTTGTTCTATGTCATAACTAAAACAGGAAAGAGGAAATCCCTGCCCTTTCCCTTTTCACCTCATTTTCCTCTCATGTTTGGAAAATCATCTAGCATGCAAAAAAAATTCTAGCATGTGAAAAAATTTATTTCTTCCTATTGATGACAAGCGATGGAATAATTTCTGCTAAGATAACAAATGGAGCAAGCAGATAGTGAGGACAAAGAATTTGTTAATTTAAAACCAGGCATCACTGACATCAGTGGCAATCTTTCCCTTGAATTTCTGTGGCAACAATGTGGATCTCAACTGGTGAGAAGATCCTCTTTATTCAGTCTACAGACATTAAACTCCACAGAAAGGAAAATCAGGATCTTGCAAAAGTGGGAAGATTAATGAAGAAAGCACAAGGAGATTTTTCTGAAAGTGACAAATGTTCCAGAAAGAGTGATAGATTTCAAGTCTAGAATACTACTGCAAAGTAGAATGGACCAGAAGCACTCCAACAAAGCATTTTGTCTCAGAACTTGCTAACTTAGTCAAATTAAAATAGTTTGTATAAACAGCATTATTCCCAATTTCAGAAAATAATGAAGATTCAAAATTATTTCCCGGAGCTAAAAGTCAGTTTTGGAGCCAGGTTTACTGCTGGCAAAGTAGGCATGGTAAAATCATGAGTCAGGAACTCGTAACTCTAACACTGAATTCTAGGAGCCTTAACAAGATTACATGCAAAAATAATTATTAAATAATTTGGTTTTGAGCTTTGAGCTATCAGAGTTCAATGGTGTCAAGCTGTGTTATACATTTTTCTGCACCCAGAAAAGCAGGATGTTATTTGAAATAATTAGAGATGAAATTTCACATGACCATGGGAGCTAAAGAAAGACGTCTTGATAAACACAAAAAAAAAAGTTAAGCTATTCAACTCCACTGAAATAAGATGCATTCTGAGAGCTGTGCAAGATCCACCTATGTAAACTTTGGTTTCTATTAATTAAAAACAAAACAAAACAAAACAAACCCCTGAAGGGAACAAAAAGAATGCCCCTCAGGAACAAAGTAGGATAGAATTTACTTTAAATAGATTGCACATCCATTGTTTTTATTAGGGAATTTAAGAAGATTTGACTCATCTGGATGCCTGTCCCTCTTAAAAACTGTCATGGTTAAATATGCAGCCATGTTAGCAGACAGAGAATTTCATTCATGTAAGACCTGGATTTATTTTGAATCATTAATACTTTCCTTGAACAACTGCTCAGTCAAGACTACAAATCAACATTTAAATTATGGTATTGTTATTGATCTGTGCCATCCTTTGACATAACAACTGATTTAGGTGACCTCGTAACTAAAGGATTCCAACAAGCAAGTGAGCCAGCACACACATCTGGAGTAATATTGTAAAAATACAAGGCAACTTTTAAAAAGGACGGATGCTAGGTAAAGGCATAAGAGCAATACTTGCCATGCGAACCAATCCAATCAATCTGAGCAACAGATTCTCACATCTCGTAGGGGTCAGAAAGGATACCCCCTGATGGTACACCCAGAAGACTCAGGGAAAACTAGCTGCCTCAGACTTCTTGTATTCTTGCTGCTGTTATTCACACTTTGTGAGGAGTCTTATTTTGCAGCTGAAACCATTTGAACCTCCCCACCATGATGAGGAGTGAATAAGTCACAGAAAGGGAAGTCCTCATTATGGAATTATAGAATCAGGACAAGGGGCAATGGGTTTAAACTGGCAGAGGGAAGATTTAGGTTGGATGTTAGAAGGAAGTTCTTTACAGTGAGGGTGGTGAGGCACTGGCACAGGTTGCCCAGGGAGGTTGTGGATACTCCCTCCCTGGAGGTGTTCAAGGCCAGGCTGGATGAGGCCTTGAGTCACCTGTACTAGTGGGAGGTGTCCCTGCCTATGGCAGGGGGTTGGAACTAGATGATCCTTGAGGTCACTTCCAACCTTACCATTCTATGATTCTATAATGTCATGGGATGGAAGGGACATCAAAAGATCTAGTCCAACCCCCCTGCCAGAGCAGGACCACCTATACCAGATCACACAGGAACACATTCAGGCAGGCTTTGAATGTNTTTCAGCTCCAGCACAAACTACAAATAATAATCAACCACTGGTTTTAAAGGTAACATATTCCAATGTAAATACTGATATTTTGCTGTACAAGTAACTAGTGAGAGGTTAATAGAAGGGGAAACAAATTCAGAGGCCATACCAGTTAGCAGATTGAAGGGGCTTGATTAAACCCTCCCTGTTACAATCTCTCTTAATTTCAAGGGACCAACTCCTAAATCACAATAGATATAACAGAATCAGAACAGCGCTCTAAGACTGAGATAATATTCTAGATGTCTCTGAACTTGTCTCTTCAGCAGGTGTACACCAGTAAAACCCCATGAAAGCAATGAATAACATTCCCAGGTGCTATAAATCAGTATGGCAGCACTGACATCACTGCTGATTTACTCTGAAAAGGAGGACCTGTATGTACACAGCTCAAGTTCCTGATGCTTTCCTTTTACTGAAATGCAATCTGTTGAGTTGCAGGATCATGGAGAAGAAAGATAAAGAAAAGCACTTTAAGCTCTCTCTTCTGTTCTGCTGCATTGTAAAAAAGTGTCTTTATTGCTCTCTAAGGACATGTCTCTCTTTTTTTTTTTTTTTAAGAACAGCAGACGAGTGTTGGGAGAAGGGATATGTAATTAAAGTAAAATATTCAAATATTCAAGTGTCACGTAGCAATTAAAAAGTAGGGAGCTGCTGTGCTCTTTGACGGTGTTTTTCCACATGTGCAAGCCAGGCAATCACTGGCATATCCAAGGCCAGCCTTTGGAAAAACAGTCTCCTTCGTCTCCTGTGCTGCCTGCAGCTCTGCTAAAAAATAATCCACAAAAAAATCAAAATGAAATAAAACAAAGAACATGTGATCACCTGCCTATGTAAGCAGAGATATTGATCATTCTGAATGCAAAAACATGCATCTTTTTGTTGTGAAAAATTTTGAGGGAAGGAAGAAAAATATTTTATTAACTTAGTAATGAGGAGTTTCCACAGCTAAGGTAGTACATGATAATATGGACTGAACAGCAGCCCATTGTTTGAGAGCAGAATGGAGCCCTGTATGGGATCACTGCTGGATTCTGTATGCCACAGATGGAAGGGAGGAATTATACCCTGGATTTCGGGAGATGAGGGGGATATGCATTTCTTTTACAGTTTTATTGGCCTTGCATACAGGTCAGTAAGTCACACACTGAAATACATGCACACAAACACACTCTCACACATATACATGCTGCAGCACAGACAATCTGTCAGAGTTTGTGTAAGATGAAAGTTTAATGAGTGCCTGATACTAAGCTAACAAGGTTTTCAAACAGTAGCTAACAAAAAGCAGAGAGACTGCTTTTGGTGCCAAGATACTTGTTTTAATATTAACAAGGACTGAATTCAGGCAATAAAAGACAAAGAGGAAAAGAATATCTTCCTGAAGTGCTGGAAGCCAAGCAGTTCAATATATTTGAAATAACATATGTGTTTATATGAAAGACTTTTTTTTTTTTTTTAATTAAGAAAATCTATGAATATGAAGCAGAAGCAAGTGGTTAGCAACACAAAAGATTCAGCAAATATGCAATATAAAATTAATTTTATACCCTGCACATCTTTAAAACTTGACATAATATTAGCTGTGAAGCCTTTTTTAGTATAACCCAGATCCTCCAAGAGAGTCATGTTATATTCCCACAAAGGTCAGAATGAGATAGTTTAATAAGATTCTCCATTTTAATACTACTGAGGATCTGAATCTCTGATACTAAACCACTGCTTGGTTAGGTAAAAAGTGTTGCTAATTGCTTCACAATGCTTCCTAGGCTCTTTTTTGAGGATTTTAGGTTTCAGGCTTAGAGCTTTAAAACATGCTGATGGTGGATGACCTACGAAGGGATTAGAGGACAGTACAATAGTGAAAGGAACAGAGAGGCTGACTAGGACAGTGAGAAGTATCACGTAAGATCCACAGGAGGAGAATAAATAAATTAGGACTCTTCAGGATGCAAAAGTTATGATTGAGGTGAAGTGTGCTACAAGTCTGTAAATGAAACACAAAAAGGAAGCCTATAGAGGGNACTAGGGAAAATGTGGGCCTTCTTTGGAGAGAGATAATATAACTGATTACCCAAGATATGGAGAAGACTGAGGTACTCACTGATGGTTTTGCCTCAGTCTTCACCATTAAGAGTTCCAGTAGATAGATGACAATCATGGTAGACAATAATCATGGTAGCCTGGGTGCAACAGATCATCCTGGAGATCCTTAAACTCCTGATGAACAGAAGCTGGAATGATCAGAAAAGGTAGTTTCATGCTTGCTCTGCTTTTTTATATACATAAAAGCGAAACTACTCACCCCTGCCCCTCACTGATGCAACAATTGGGATGACTAGAAGCTGCTAGTGCTTCCATTATATTCCTGACAAGTAAATCTGACATCATCATGTAACTCAAATGAGTTAATTTGGATTAACCACAGAATCAGGAAAGCAATTTCAAGCTCTGCATTTTGCCTTCTCGTGAAGTAGGAAAGTTTATTTTTCAAAGCCGAAATTTTCAGAAATGTAATAAATTATCTAGAATTTGTCATTCGAAGAGTTACCAACTGAAGCATAAAGAATAGTTCTCATCTTGCCCACAACTGGATGTGAACTTTCTAAAATACTCTTATCAGAACCCAGATGAAAATTCAAGACATTTTCAGGCAGTCGAAGGCAGAAGCACAAAGTAAGCTTCTCATTCCAAGGCTCCTCTGTTGGTTTTGTGCATATGAAAATACCACAGATTACAGAAAACTGGAGGAAGAGTTGGAAGTCACAAACTCAGTGTACTATTTTAGATTTTATTTTAATTTGGCCAGCTTTTTCAGCAGTCTGAGGAGCATTTCAGACTGTTTTAATGCTTTGCCAAATGTTTTAATGAAGAAATAATGCCTCATCCCTTACAATGTAAGAATTTTTTCAGATTGCCTAAGAGCACCCATTTAAAGGCATGACTGATCAGCACTGCCCCATAAATATTCAGAGAAACAGAGATTCAACACAAGATGCAGACCTCTAATACATGGTTGCAAATAATGCTGAAAAAATGCTCCCTAAGACATGTTTGCTTAAAGACAAGGAGAGTGTTCCCAGCCCAAAGAACAGTTGTTTTAGTCTTCTGAGCTGTATTCACTCCTTTTTGGAGTACAAGATTGTGCTGGTTTGAGGC
>VWYK01122042.1:2377-14019 GCA_013399775.1 Semnornis frantzii
TCCAGGGAGGTTGTGGAGCACAGAATCACCCAATGTGATCACATTGGGTGCTTCTGTGCTCCACAACCTCCCTGGAGGTGTTCAAGGCCAGGTTGGAGGAGGCCTTGAGTGACCTGTACTAGTGGGAGGTGTCCCTGCCTATGGCAGGGGGGTGGAACTGGATGATCCTTGAGGTCCCTTCCAACCTTACCATTCTATGATTCTATGACCTTCTTCCAGAACCACTAAGCCTTCTCTCTTCTTTGCAACTCCCAGTATGATGAGAGAGTAACTTCAAAAGTTCTTTTGACAGCCATTTTTTACATTTGCAGATGTTTCACATGTGCACAGTTAGCCAGCAGTAGTTTAGCCTGTTCAAAGGGGATGTTCCTGCTGCTTTTCTTTGCTCCTTAGGATTTCATTACACATCTTTTGCCCTCCAAAATGGAGAGAGCATCTCCCACTCACATCGTGGATGCTCATCTACATTTTAATGCATTAATAATAGCATAGATTCAGCAAGGGTTGTGGTTCTTTGGTTTGTAAAGAAAGAGATTGAAGCTTAAACTCTGTAAGAGTTTGTCTACTTAACAAGAACTAGGTAACAGAATACAGAAAAAAAAAAAAAAAAAGATTTTTAAAACCTTCTTAGCTCTTGGGATTTGGAGGTCCAGTACAGAGGTAGCTCTTGTAAATGTTGCTGTTTGGTATTTTGGTTTTGGTTTTGTTCGTCTGGGTTTTTTTGTTTGGTTTTTTTTTTGTTCTCCTCCTATCTCTTGCATGAAAATCTATTGGCAACCTCCCTGGGCAACCTGTTCCAGTGTTCCACCACCCTCATAAGTGAAGAACTTCTTCCTAATGTCCAGTCTAAATCCACCTTTCTCTTGTTTCAAAACCGCTGTGGCTTGTCCTAATGAACTGTCCCTGCTTAAGTTGTCAGTTACAACTATGATAAATATTTAGCTGGGTATCCTACAGACATAGAGACCTTATCCTACAGAAGAAGTGTTTGAAATTCATATTAAAATATGAACAGGTTGACTCAAAACAAAATATTATCTTCTATCCTTCTGTAGCTGGGCTCATTACATGCAACTAAAGTGGCCACAACACAGTGCTTTTGCATTTTTACTGATGGGATAAGCAAATGTGATACAGCATCTTGCACTCCAATCCTGCCTCCAGTGCTGCTGTCCCCAGCGGAAGGAGGACACAAAGGTGCTGGAAGGAGGCCAGAGGAGGCCACAAAGATGCTGCAAGGGCTGGAGCAGCTCTGCTGTGAGCACAGGCTGAGGGAGCTGGGGGGGTGCAGCCTGCAGAGGAGAAGGNGCTATGCTCAGCTCAGTATTGTGTGGTGTCGAAGGTGTCCTTTCTCCACAGCCACTTTCCTGTCCATGACCACATTTCACCCAGTTGCTGGAAGCACTGCAGTAATGTGCTTTCATCTAGGCCCTTTGGGTTAGTGCATTACCACATTTGCCTTTGTCAGAATTACCTCTGATGTGAGATTCTTGCTGCTGTTACCAGAGGAGAGTGGTTAAATGATGATAGGAAACCTGATTATATTCTCAATTGCTTCTTTTGCAGGCAGTTCCCCCTGGGCTGCTCTCTGGACCTGGCTCTGTCAGGGAGGGCTTTGCTCTGTGTTTTTCAACCACCATTCATTTTGCTGGGAACTAAATCCTCTGAGTTTTACAGAGCTGGCAGCCTTGGCCCAGACTGTCACAGAATTTGAGCCTGTAATTTTGCAGAGAATGATATAAATGGAGTTTTAGAATCCAACCTATTTTACCCATACTTGGAAACAACAATTCCTGCGTTATGCTGGTGCCATGTATTTAGGGGATAACAGAAAGATGCTGGAGCATTTAGCTAATAGGACACTGGCTAATAGTGGCCAAGTGGAGCATACGGGTTGTCCACAAAGCCTAGGGCAGGAGCAGTGGTGTGTGAGCTGAAGAACTCCATCTTTTGGAGCCCTAGCAGCAGTGTTTAAACATGGTGATGATTTCCAAAAGGGAGATTTTTGCTATATGCCCTCTAAGTCAAGACAAATATTTCCTATAATGTCCAGATTTCTCTTTTCAGCTTGGATTAAGTAATGTAATACCACTGGAACTACTTCAACTGCTTTTTAATCAGTTGCTTTTTTTTTGTCAGTGCTGGCACCAGTGCTGTTTGACATCTTTGTCAGTGCCATGGATAGAGGAATCAGTGCACCCTCAGCAAGTGTGCAGATGGCACCAAGCTGTGTGGCACAGGAGACTTGCTAGAGGGCAGGGATCCATCCAGAGGCACCTGGACAGGCTGCAGAGCTGTGCCCAGCCCAACCTCAGGACATTCAACAAGGCCAAGTGTAAGCTCCTGCACCTGGGTAGACACAATCCCAAGCACAACTCCAAGCTGGATGGGAAATGGCTGAGAGCAGCCCTGAGGAACAGGCCCTGAGGGTCTGGGGTGATGAAAAGCTCAAGATGAGGCTGCAGTGTGAGTGCAGCCCAGACAGCAACTGTGTGCTGGGCTGCAGCAAGAGCAGTGTGGGCAGCAGGGCAAGGGAGGGGATCCTCAGACACTTGCTGAGGGTGTACTGATTCCTCTGTCCAAATCACCCTGAAGACAAATTGAAGCAACTCAGGGAATGAATACTATTCAGTACAAAGTAGAAACTTCAACCTAGAAGACCCAGCACAGAAAGTATGCACAAGGAGTACCAAAATCCCCTTCAGGTTGTTTTGATTTGCTACTGCTGTTGATTTCAGGTGGAAGCCCACCTGAGTGCTACCATCTCTGAGCAAAGATGTGCTGTGGAACTATCTGCTTTACCTTGGTGAGGTTTGGAGGCACAATCCAGGGGCCTCTCCTGTAGCCCTTAGGCTGTTTGGACTTTGTTTTGCTCAGCCCAGTCATGAGCTCAGCAAATGGCATCTCCAGCTTGAAAATACTTACATTTAAGGTTATAAACTTTGCTGTGAAATCTAACCTTTCCTAATGAGTTGCAAGAGAGGATGCCAGAGAGCATTTTCTCTCTTACAAAGTGTTCAATAATACATTTTTAAGAGAGTAATTTGTTTAATCCTGAGAGGCAGCTGCAATAATCTGAGGTCATTTAAGTGGAAAGAAGCTGAAGAGAGAAGTCAGCCCAGCGCCACCTGGGTCAGGACAAACATTGAAAGAAGCAGAGTGTTAATACTTTAAGAATTTATTCATCCATTTTTTATCACTTCTAGCCTCTGTAGTTGAATGTAATGAATGGATCTCCAAGAGCTTGAGTCATCATGCCCGTAGCTGATGCCAGTTTCCAGGCATTACCTTTAATTATTGATGCTTTCCCTAATAGACCCAATGGCACTAAAGGCATGCCCTGCTGCTGGGCACGCTGGCTGGCCCTGGCACAGGCAAGTATGCAGCTGCCACTTGCTCTTTAAATTAGGGCTTCGCTTCTCACTTTCCCCTTCCTTAATCACTCAGCTCCACGCTTCCACCTCTGGGCTAGGTTGTCTTTGAAGTTGGTAACTGGAGAAGCAAACCAAGTGTGAAGGGCTTGAGGGTTCTTTCAAAACCTGTGAAGATATCCCTCAATGCAAGAGGGAAGTGAGGGGCTGGAGGGAGTGCAAAGGAGGACAAGAAAGGGCCTGGAGAATAAATCTTATGAAGAGTGAGTGAAGGAGCTGGGGATGGTTACTGTGAAATAGAGGAGGCTAAGGGCAGAGCTCACTGCTGTCTGCAGCTACCTGGAGGGACATTGTGGAGAGGCTGCTGCTGTGCTCTGCTCACAGGCTCATTAGTGCTAGAACAAGGGGGAATGGCCTCAAGCTGCAACAGGGTAGGTTTAGATTGGACATTAGGAGAAAGTTTTTCATGGAGAGAGTGGTGAGGGCCTGGAATGAGCTGCCCAGGGAGGTGGTGGAGTCCCCGACCCTGAGTATGTTTAAAGATGGTGTGTTGCTTGGGGATATGGTTCAGGGTGCACCTTACAGAGTAGAGTTCTTGGCTGGACTTGGTGACTCTGAGGGGCTTTGCCAGTCTGAATGTTCCTGTGTCTCTGTGAAGTTGCTTTGGAAGGAAGCATGCTGCTCTCCATACAGTCTGAGATCACTGAGCTGCAGCTTCCAGACTGACACATGTCCCCCAAGGGCTTTTAATGATGCTTTTTGGTGCTTCATAGATGCTTTGCATCTTCAGTGCATTTTTAAAGCACCTTTATAAGCAGGTAGCTGAGTGTCCCATCCATTAGATGAAAATAATGGGCAATGAAAGGTGCAGTGACTGCCATATCAGATTGAGAGGCCAATTTTGAGTTGAAGAATTCCTGGAACAAACTGAAACCAAGGTTATGTCTTAGTTTGTAATTGTACTTATATCAGTGCAAACTCCTCCTTAAGTCTATTCTACACCAGCAGCAGATGTGGAGAGGTGAGGAGGAGACTGCAGCATTCTTTCTGAGTCTCAGTGAGAAATCATAGAGTCATAGAATAGTAAGGTTGGAAGGGACCTCAAGGATCATCCAGTTCCAACCCCCTGCCATAGGCAGGGACACCTCCCACTAGAACAGGTCACTCAAGACCTCATCCAACCTGGTCTTGAACCCCTCCAGGGAGGGAGCAGCCACAACCTCCCTGGGCAACCCTCCCTGCANTGGTTTATGTTTCCATGGAACTTCCAATGCCTCAGCTTCCACCCAGTGACCCTTCTCCTGTCACTGGGCATTAGCAAGGTCAGTCAGAGCTCAGTATCATCCTATTCTGAAGGCAAGAGACCATACAGAACAGTGATTGTGAATGAAATAAGACAGAAAATCAACAAAACAGACTGGAAAGGGACACATCATTCAGGAACTTGTGAAGTTTAACCCTGGCATTATATTGTTTGCTTTCCCAAGACTGTTAATCACAGAATCCCAGACTTAACCAGGCCGGAAAATACCTTGGAGATCATTGAGTCCGATCTATCACCCAACATCTTCTAATTAACTAAGCCAGGGCATTAAGTGCCTCATCCAGCCTCCTCTGAAACACCTCCAGGGATGGGGACTCCACCACCTCCTTGAGCATGAATGTCCCTTTTGTCTTCTGTAAAATGAGCTCATTATGGTTCTTCTTTCTGAAGATTGTGGATTTCCCAACCCTTCCTGGGTACATTTGGTGGCCACCCAGTGCTTGATCTCTGTGATATTTATCACCCAGAGAGCCATTGATACACTGAGAAGAGCTACTACTTTGTCCTCACAGGAGGACCCAGTGAAGTTGGAACAGGAGGAGCTCAGTTTACAGCATGGATGGCTGAAAAACACATTCCCAATCTTCCCCAGGCTTCTCATCAAGCAGGGATGTCAGCCTCACACAGCTGAAGTCCTCTTGGATAACAATGGTACCTTCCTTTGTTTCTCTGTCACCATGGATGTGGTGCTTGGGGCTATGGTTTAAGGTGACTCTTGTAGAGTAGGGTTCTAGGTTGGACTTGGTGATCCTGAGGGGCTTTGCCAGCCTGGATGTGTCTGTGATTCTGTGACAAGCGGTTGAGGCTTTCTGGATGTTTTTTAATCCACTAGAAGTTAAAAGATAGAAAATTATCTTGAAGGAGGTGTGCAGGAATTTCCCATGCTCTAATGTTTGCATTTGTTGCTTGTTAGGCACTGGCTGCTGTATGAGAGAGAAATGCCAACCTAATGACCTTGCAGTCTAAGTCAGCTTACAACATAAAATGGATAACACATCACAGAAGCACAGAATGGTAGAGCTTGCAAAGGACCTCTGAAGATAATCTAGTCCAAACCCCCCTGCTAGAGCAGGATCACCTCTAAAGTTACCCAAAAGAGGTAGGACTGGTGTTAAGCTGAATGAAGGCTGTTGAGACAGCCCTTCGTTGGTTTTTATCAGCTAAAATATCTCAGTTTTTGTTTTTCTTAGAGTATGAAGTGCCAGCAAGAAATCAGTCTGTTCTGCACTCCTCTGCATTCAAAAGTCCACAGGTGGCTGAAGGACTGGTCACAAGTGAGGTTTTCCCTGTTTTGAGGGCCTTGGACTGTGAATCTGATGGTAAAGTGTCTAAAGGCAGATCAGCAACAAGGTACCAGGTTGGTGAAACTGAGGAGAATGTATTTCCTAAACAACTTCCATGGGCCAGCTTCTCTCTCCAGCCTTCAGCTCTTACAGATAGATGCTGCTCCTGTTTGGTCCCCAAGCACCTCCTCTCACCTAGGGAAGTGCAGCAGCATTTATATAGAATCATAGAATGGTAAGGTTGGAAGAGACCTCAAAGACCATCTAGTACCAACCTCCTGCCATAGGCAGGGACACCTCCCACTAGCACAGGTCACTCAAGGACTCATCCAACCTGAACACCTCCAGGGAGGTTGTGGAGCACAGAATCACCCAAGGTGATCTTTGCTCCCTGAGCAACCTGTGCCAGTGTCTCACCACCCTCCCTGCAAACAACTTCCTCCTAACATCCACTTTCAATCTCCCCTCTGCCACTTCAAACCCATTGCCCCTTTTCCTGGCATTGCCAGACCTTGTCAATAGTCCCTCCCCAGCCTTCCTAGAGCCCCCTTCAGATCCTGCAAGGCCACTCCAAGGTCTCCTGGAAGCCTTCTCTTCTCCAGGCTGCAGAGCCCCAACTCTCTCAGCCTGTCCTCACAGCAGAGCTGCTGCAGCCCTCTCAGCATCTTGGTGGCCTCCTCTGCACTGGCTCCAACACTTCCATGGCCTTCCTGTGCTGGGGGCTCCAGAACTGTACACAGGACTGCAGGTGGGGTGTGAGGAGAGCAGAGCAAAGGGGCAGAATGCCCTCCCTTGCCCTGCTGCCCACACTGCTCTTGCTGCAGCCCAGCACACAGTTGCTGTCTGGGCTGCACTCACACTGTGGCCTCCTGTTGAGCTTTTCATCAACCCTGCAGTGTGTTCTATAAATCTAATAAAGGAGTTGTGTAGCCTCTGAGGAGCCCACTCACAACATGCTCACTCCTGACAATTTTCATTGTTCTGGTTCAGCCTTCTCTTTTTATTTATATACCTGACTGACCTGCTTTCAGCCTTCTTAAAGTCTAAAATACGTTCTGGGGCTTCTCTTGGCAGTCTCAGTTATAAACCTGGCTGCTGAGGAGCATAAATCAAGCCCTTCCATAATGCTTAATGTTCCATTACCACATCTGCTGTTTGGTTTTGCTTTTAGATTTAAGCATATTATTAATGTGTACTTGTAGCTAGAGCCCAAATGTGATGTGGCTTTGCTTTTTACAGCAACTCAGTCACCCTTGGCTGAGGGAAAAGGATTTGTTCCCAGCATTATTTTTAGAAATATGAATGTGTTGAAACCTATCTTTAGAATTTTTCTGTTCCTTGAAATATTTCCCTTTTTCTTAAGAGGGTTGGAATATGTCAGGCTTGGTTTTGGCGGCAGTTTGTGACCAAACTTGTTCGCGTATTTGTTGTTTTTTAAAGGCAAAAGACTTGATCAAAGACTCTTTTTGTTTTGTGCACATATGCACAGCTTGTATTAGAAGGAAATTTTCCAGTAGAAGCTTGAAACTTCCTTTGTGGGAATAGGTTTGGGTTTATTTGGTGTAAACAGTGAAGGAGGTGAAAGAGACCAGGGTGAGGGGGAGATGCTCAGTGCTGCTCTTGCTGCTGCCTGTCATCCTGTCCACATTTCTCATGCTGTCTCGTGTTATAGACACAACCCACACGTGGCTGATATGCTGGCATTGCCCATGCCACAGGGTCACAGAGAGTGCAGAGCATTGCTTGCCCTGTCTCAGCAATCTCCCTTGTGCCAGCACGAGCTTGTGTTGGCTGTGCAGGAAACTCCAGTGGGGAGTTACTCCAAGTTGAAAGTGATCCAACAGCAGCAGGAAGCAATAAGCTCCCCAGGCAGGTTTGGCCTCCTATTTGCTTCTGCCAGCAGAAGGAGAGGTTGATATAAGTGCAGGAATCCGCAGCAGAGGGAGGTGAGAGAGCTTCTGGCTTACTTGATCTTAAAGTAAAACTTGGGTGAGCAATCAAGATGCTAGAAATGTGGGTCTGGGGATCATATCTTCCTTGTTGATTTGTGTAATACCCCTCAGAGAAGAATCCTGATGCATTTAGTTCCTTCTCACTCATGTGGATAGATACCTTCTGTGGTCTCCTATTTCTAACCACCTTTCCAATGTGTTGCCAAATCTCCCATCCCCTTCCCTTCCAGACTAAGCCAGGCTTTATTCTCCTAAGTATTGTTAAAAATCTTGAAGTGATTGTGAAGGGAATATGTTCCCTGGTGAGAAGCAAACCAACCTGTGGCAGAGGTCAGGCTCTTTACTGTGTCTAAACAGGTGTGGGGTTGAGTGGTTTCTGGCCACAAAGCTGTTAATTGGGCAGCTGGTGACACCTGGTGCCAAGATTACAGAGAGGCTTTCCTGGGGCAGAGGAACGCTCCTGTCTGGTGGGAGGAGAATGCTCTTGAGTTCACCTTATGGAATATGTTCATGCCCTGCTGGGAAGTTCTCTGCTCAACTTTTATTCACCTGCTCTATGTGACTATGAGATGCAGTATCTTGGAAACTGTTTAAAGGGAGCATTACATTTCCCCCCTCTTTGTAATACTAATATACATTTAAATTTCACAGACTGTTAGGGGCTGAAAGGGACCGCCAGAGCTCATCCACTCCAACCGCTGCCAGAGCAGGAGCACCCAGGGCAGGGCACACAGAACACATCCAGGGGGGTTGGGAAGTCTCCAGAAAAGGAGACTCCACAGCCTCTCTGGGCAGCCTGCTCCAGGGCTCTGCCACCCTCACAGGGACAAAGCTTCCCCTCCTGTTCCCTGGCCCCTCCTCTGCTGCAGCTTGCCCCCAGTGCCCCTTGTGCTGCCCTTGGCCACCCCTCGGCAGAGCCTGGCTGCATCCTGCCCACACTGCCCTGCACATCTTTAGCACAGCACTGAGGGCAGCCCTCAGGCTGCTCTGCTGCCAGCTGCCAGCCCCAGCTCTCTCAGCCTGGCCTCACAGGAGATGTTCACTGCCTTAACCTAACATTTCAATCCAAATTCTTTTACCTCTTTGTAGAAATCAGAGAAACTCCTATTTTGAAGCCACCTTACTTATTTTTAAATAACACAGTGTAACTGAACAAGAAAATGCCTTTTATTTAATGAATCTCACACCTGTAAATTGAGGCAAAGAAGTAAAGTAACTCTCCAAGAGACAACACCAGAAGTGGTGGCCCAGATTAGCAGCTGTGAGAAAACACTTGAGCTCACACAGCAAATTCTGCTCTGCCTTCACCTGATAATTACAGAATTGTCAGGGCTGGAAGGAACTTCACGGATCATCCAGTTCCAAACCCCTGCCATGAGCAGGGACACCTCACACTAGATCAGGTTGCTCATAGCCGCATCCAGCCTGGCCTTAAAAACCTCCAGGGATCAGGCTTCCACCACCTCCCTGGGCAACCTCTGCCAGGCTCTCACCACCCTCATGGTGAACAACTTCTTCCTAATGTCTAATCTAAATCTTCCCTGCTTTAGCTTGGATCCATTCCTCCCAGTCCTATCATTACCTGACAGCCTAAAAAGTCCCTCCCCAGCTTTCTTGTAGGCAAAAAACCAACCAACCAACCTACAAAGGGAAAAAAAGAGGAAAAAAATAATCCTGTACCATGGGGAGGAAAAATGTCCACCAGATGGTGGTGCAGGGTAGTGAAAGAACCCAGGCCCCAGCAGAGATAGAAAATAAAACCACTGTGAGGCCCTCTCACAAAGATTACTGATAAGAAAACTGTCCTGTACTTGGGGCAGAAACAGAAATAACTGCTGAAATAAGAGCTTTTTTCTTGAGACTGGAATAGTGTTGGGTGAGCAAACAGTTCAGTCCTCTGTGCTCTGTCTCTGTTGCCACAATCCTGCTGCAAATAGATGTAATTAAAACTGGGATCTCTCCTGCACAATACCTTAAAAGTATTTAGACATTATGTAAGGACAGCAAAATCTATACTCATGACTGCACCTCCCAGAGAATCGTAGAATGGGAAGGTTGGAAGAGACCTCAAAGCTCAGCTCAGTTCCAACTCCCTGCCATAGGCAGGGACACCTCCCACTAGTAGAGGTCACTCAAGGCCTCATCCAGCCTGGCCTTGAACACCTCCCTGGGCAACCTGTGCCAGTGTCTCACCACCCTCACTGCAAAAAACTTCGTCCTAACATCCACTTTCAATCTCCCCTCTGCCACTTCAAACCCATTGCCCCTTGTCCTGGCATTCCAAGACCTTGTCAATAGTCCCTCCCCAGCCTTCCTGGAGCCCCCTTCAGATCCTGCAAGGCCACTCCAAGGTCTCCTGGAAGCCTTCTCTTCTCCAGGCTGCAGAGCCCCAACTCTCTCAGCCTGTCCTCACAGCAGAGCTGCTGCAGCCCTCTCAGCATCTTGGTGGCCTCCTCTGCACTGACTCNTGCAGGTGGGGTGTGAGGAGAGCAGAGCAAAGGGGCAGAATGCCCTCCCTTGCCCTGCTGCCCACACTGCTCTTGCTGCAGCCCAGCACACAGTTGCTGTCTGGGCTGCACTCACACTGCAGCCTCATCTTCAGCTTTTCATCACCCCAGACCCCCAGGGCCTGTTCCTCAGGGCTGCTCTCAGCCATTCCCCACCCAGCTTGGAGTTGTGCTTGGCATTGTGCCTACCCAGGTGCAGGACCTTACACTTGGCCTTGTTGAATGTCATGAGGTTGGGCTGGGCACAGCTCTGCAGCCTGTCCAGGTGCCTCTGGATGGATCCCTGCCCTCTAGCAAGTGCCACACAGCTTGGTGCCATCTGCACACTTGCTGCACTGATTCCTCTGTCCATGGTAGTGACAAAGATGTCAAACAGCACTGGTGCCAGCACTGACCCCTGAAGGACACCACTTGGCACTGGCCTCCAGGTGGACATTGTTGTGCCCTTGATCACCACTCTGTGTGCCACCAGCCAGCCAGTTCCTTACTCAGCAGTGCTCCACCCACCCAGTCCATGTATTTCCAGTTTGGTGCCCAGGATGCCATGTGGGACAGAGCCAAATGCCTTAGTCAGGTCCAGGTAGATGCCATCAGTTGCCGTTCCCTTGTCCACTGTGGCTGTGACTTCTGCATAAAAAGCTACCAAATCAGTCAGGCAGGATCTGCCTCACATCTAGGAGCTGCAGGTGCATACTCAAAAGAGTTTCTTTCAAACAAAAACCCACCCCAAAATTGGCTCCTATATATTTGCAGGCATTTCTCACATGATTTAGCCATCTCAGTGTGAATATTTTTGAGCTGTTAAAATCCTGATCCTTTGGCATTTAAATAGAGATATTTATATTGACCACAGGAAGCACTCTTGTTGCTCATCGGTTCTCATGTTGTTGAAACAGAGCTTTTGATGTTGCATTTTGTGCCTGCCTCAACTGTTGATCAAGGAGTGATGCTGACTCCTGTGGCAGGTGTGAAAGAATCCAGCAAGGATGTGAATCAAAACAAAACAAAACAAAAAAAACAAACAAAAAAACCAAGCTCATGGCTTCATAGGTTGGTGGAAATGAAAGGGTTGAGTAAAGCTTCTCCTCCTTCTTTACTCTGCCCTGGTGAGGCCACAGCCGAAATGCTGTGTCCAGTCTGAGCCCCTCAGCTCAAGAAGGACAACAGGATGCCCATGAGTCTGCAGTGTGCCCTTGTGCCCAAGA
>VWYK01122043.1:0-11974 GCA_013399775.1 Semnornis frantzii
TTTTTGGGGTTTTTTTGAGTGATTCCAGGTTATGCTTTCAAAAGAATTTAAGTATAAGAGTTTTGTTTATATAATAGTGAGCACAGACTGCTTGTGGTTCAGCTAATGGAAAAATAAGACAAACCCAAGGGCTTGTACCTAAGTAGCACTTGGTATGTGATCTTCTATTCTCTTCCTTATACATGGTATGCCAGCTAGGCCACTGCAGTTGTTCAGCTTTTACGTTCATTTGAAACACAGGCAGAGGTAATGAATGCATCTTTTTTGGTTTGCTTTAAATTTTACTTCAAACCAACCAACTCTGCTGGCAGTTTCTGAAGGTGATACAGCTGCTGGAGTAGAACATACAACCCTAACCTTATAGGAACCTTGAGGCTAGCTGAGCCCTTACTTTCACAGCACTGTTCACAGCTAAGTTTGTCAGTGAAGGTGTGAGGGGAAAAAAGCTAAATTTTACTCTGGCGTTTGGAAGCAAAACTTGCACATGGTGATGTGTCCATGTAGTTTGATTCTGTGGTATGAGTAGCTTTTAAACTTAGTAGATCAGTTCAGGAGAGGGATAGAAGTAAGATAGGTAAAGTAACCAAACCTAAACCAGCACTTCTGTTGCACTGTGAGCTTGACAGACTTTTTAGCCTGTTGGTTGGTTCAGAAAGACCAACAAGTCACTTGCGAAGCCATTTGGTATGTTTAGCTCAGTCACTAATTAATGGGAAATTAAACAGTGGTGGGAGAGTGTGGAGGTAACCAAAGGAAACTGAGAGCTTTGTGGACATGTGTGGGTGAGGTGTGATAAAACAGGTAAGGGATTGAAGATCAACCTTGATGAGAGTGGGATTGGAGTTGTGGTGGTGGAAATTCATAGGTGATCTAGGACAGGTTTGCACAGGAAACTGGATTTTAGTAGTCCTACAGAATACAGAACTAATTTTTAAATACTGGTATGTCTGTTTCTTTTTAGACCTCTTGGGCCTGAAAGTCTCTTACTTCGTGGAGCAAGATTAAAAAACACTAAAGAAATATTTGGTTTGTAGACATCTAAATATTTAAAGAGCATTCTCTTCTTAAAACATGCTGATGAACTGTGGTTTAATTCTACTTACACTGAAGAAATTGTAATAATCGTGCTGGCTGTAACCTAAGGGGATATGATTATAGATGAAAGCAATGATACTATGCTGAAGAATCTCTCAGGATATAAAGTTCCATCTCTGTTCTGTGAAAATATTTGAAGTGGTTTGATAAAGGAATAAGTTAACTTCAATGGGTAAAAGACTGTTTTTACTGTTACCCATTATTCAGGATTTTCTCCTGAGGTTTACCAGTCTGATTTCCATAAAATACATATTGAAGAGCAGTACAGTCATAATAATGAACAGTGTTTTAGTAGGTGTTAAAATTACTTCAGTAGTACTGTTTTACCATAGCAGAATATTGAAAATACTTAAAAAATACTATCTCACCATCTTACTAAAGTGAACACAGAAGTAATAATCTCCTCTTAATTTTAGCCAGTGTCTCTTAAAATGAAAAAACTTTATAAATGCAGAAAATACAGTATAATTTTTTTCCTCCCCCTCTCCTTCCTTCTCAGGTGTTGCAGTGTATACAGGTATGGAGACAAAGATGGCATTAAATTACAAGAGTAAATCTCAGAAACGGTCAGCAGTAGAAAAGTATGTTCATTTTCTATCTTTCTTATTTGTAGAGTTTTGACTTAGTTTTTCCTCTGACTTTAAAACCCTTATGGTCTCATCACTGGGCTGTAAGCAAGGCAAAAAGTGTATTTGTTTTGCCTTCAATAAGAAGATATAAAATCTGTTTCTTGGTATTTCATCCTTTATTGATCCTTTCAATAGTGTGCAAAGCTGAAATACCCAAGCTTTAAAAGATCTAAAGCAAAAAAAGTTAGTTTGGGAGGCTTGGTTTTGAGATGGAATCGTAGAATCGTAGAATGGGAAGGTTGGAAGGGAACTCACATGTGGAAACCATTTAATGATAGGTGAAATGTTTCTTGAACCAGATGCTCAGAGATAGTTTTCACAACAAGAAGTCCCAGCTTCTGCTGCTTTCTGAATCCTTTTCTGTAAAACTCCATCATGCCTTCAAAGAGGATGGGTTGAAATGAAGTCTTAAGCACTTACAAGTCTTTCTCCTGAATCATAGTATTTGGTATAATGGAAAATAGCTTTCTTTTATATAGTCTAAAGGATATAGCTGATCCAGATAGGTTTTGCAATTAATCTTGCTTCTAGCACAAGTCGTAGGGATACCTTTAAAAAACCTTTGCTTGTAGTTTACAGGATAGATGCTATTGTAACAGAGATGTATATGTAGAATCTTGTGAATTGTTTAAAAAGTAAATGAAGTTCTGATATGGTGTCTTTATTCCAGTTACTAAAAATATGAGATGTTCTTTTGCAAACATAGGATTGATTTTTCTTCTGTAGCCAGATAGAAACATAATCCTAGAGTTAACAAGGAAAGTTCAGCCATCAAAGCAAGAAGGGCAAAGATGATCTGGTTAGGATTACAAAATATAGAGGCATGTTCGACTATATCCTGGTGTAGCATGGCCTGTGTTAAGCAATTATTGCACATTGTTGTGCTCTTCTAACTGCAGATAAAGATGCAGGCTTGAATTTCCTTGTGGTTGTTTGTACTGCCTTCACAACCTTGGTAGATATTTGAGGAAGAGTAAGTTAATCCCCAAAATCTTGGACAGCAGATGTGGCACAAGCCAGATATCAGGGTATCCCTGCACTCGAACCTAAGTCTTCATATTGCTATATGTAGAGTATATATTAGTCAGATGTAGGATTTATTTGACTTGTGTTGCCTACTTATCACATAGAAACTTTATATCCATAACACAGCATACATTTGGAAAAAAAAAGGCCAATAAGTTTTTGAGTGATTCATTTAAGCTCAGTGTGCTGAAAATCAAGTGTGAGGAAATAAAGTTGCTGTTTTCTTTTTTTCTTGTTTTCTTTTTTGCCTCTGTAGGTCCATGAATTCCTTTTTGATTATTTATCTAATAATCCTCCTCTTTGAAGCCATTCTGAGCACTATTTTAAAGTATGCATGGCAAGCTGAAGAAAAATGGGATGAGCCTTGGTATAATGGAAAAACAGAGCATGAAAGAAACAGCAGTAAGGTAATATAGTTCTGCATGGTTACATATCTGGGGAACTTTCAACTACAATATATTGAATGGGATACTTATTGTGTCTCTCATCTTGGATGCAGGTGTAACTACCACACGATCCACTTGCAGGTCTGTGTGCAGGTCTCAGTATTTTTCTTAGAATCATAGAATGTTAAGGTTGGAAGGGACCTCAAGGATCATCTAGTTCCAACCCCCTGCCATAGGCAGGGACACCTCCCACTAGGACAAGTCACTCAAGACCTCGTCCAACCTGGCCTTGAACACCTCCAGGCAGGGAGTAGCCACAACCTCCCTGGGCAACCTGTGCCAGTGCCTCACCACCCTCACTGTTAAGAACTTCCTCCTGATATCCAATTTAAATCTCCCCTCTGACAGTTTTAACCCATTGCCCCTCGTCCTGTCATTGCAAAACCTTGTAAGTAATCCCTCCCCAGCCTTCCTGTAGGCCCCCTTCAGATACTGGAAGGCTACTCTAAGGTCTCCTGGAAGCTTTCTCTTCTCTAGGCTGCAGAGCCCAAACTCTCTCAGCCTGTCCTCAGAGCAGAGCTGCTGCAGCCCTCTGAGCATCTTGGTGGCCTCCTCTGGACCCGCTCCAACAGTTCCATGTCCTTCCTGTGCTGGGGGCTCCAGAACTGTACACAGGACTCCAGATGGGGTCTGAGGAGAGCAGAGTAAAGGGGCAGAATCCCCTCCCTTGCCCTGCTGCCCACACTGCTCTTGATGCAACCCAGGACTCTGTTGCTGTCTGGGCTGCACTCACACTGCAGGCTCATTTTGAGCTTTTCATCAACTCAGATGATGGGAGTTAGTCCTATGTAGCCTCACCCTTATGTAGAAACACCTTACCTCTGTTAGTAGTTGGACTTTTTCCTTCCTCTATGAAAAGACCAAGGCTTTTGGAAAATGTTTGGAGTTGTTAGGACATTTTTCTAACGTTCCGTGTTCTTAACTACAGTTCTTGTGCTTTTGGGTGTCTTTTGTCATTCCTTAAATGAAAAGAGGAGGAGGGAAGCTTATTCCTGTGCACGTTCCATTGCAGTGATTTCATAGTTCAGGCATTTTGGATGTTCTGTGATGCCAAGATTGTTCAGACAGTTTTGTAAGGCTGTATGTGATGGTTTGGGAGTTCCCTGCACCCCCCCTCCCCCTTCATAAAATCCCCCAGACTAGTCTCAGCCAACTGGAAGTTAAGGACTGAAGCTCTATTTACAGCTTAGCACAATGAACAAGCAGAGATATACACAATAGACAGGAATATTTACAGAAAGATACAAGTTAAAGGTAATACAGAAACACAACACTCCTCCCAGAAATTAGAGACCCCAGGAGGGACTCCCAACCACCCTTCCACCTTCTCCCCCCCTCAATACCTTTCCCCAAGGTTTGCCTTACGTACAAGTTGAGGATCAGCCAGGGGGCTTAGAAGGAAAGTGTTTAGTGAGGTTACTTGGCAGAGGAAAGGCAAAATGCTAGACAGCCCAAGAGCGTCTGCAAGCCCAAGACTCTTATCTATGTTTTGTGTTCTAGTCTTAAACATCTCAGCAAGCCTATGAGTGAAGTAGACATCACCATTGTTTTTCCTGTTCGCAGCCTATAATATAATTTTCTCCATTAAAATATTCCAACTAGCCTCAAACCAGCACACTGTAATTTTGCTCAAGCTCCTGCTTGCCTTCTTGCTTTTCTGTAGAGGTTGAAGGTATACTTTGAATAGTTCCTGAAATGTGCAGTTTTTAGAAGTGTCCTTTTTCAATCATTTTGTATTTGTCTGTTTTAATTTTTGATTTCTGTACCGGTGTGCCTTCTTCTGAAACAATTCAGGAGCTGACTGAAGCTTATGCTGAGAATTAGAGAGGATTTTTCAAAAGAGAGAGGAATTGGAAATCCAGTTTCCACATACAGTGTCAGATGCCTAACACCCACGCCCTCCCCACCTCCCAGAGAGCTGAAAATTGAATGTGCTCACTAGGTGCCATGTGTGCAGGAAGGTCTGAATGCAGGTCAGGAAAGTTCTGTTCTGCTTCACCAAGAGAGTGAAATTTACACTTAGTACATGGAGATTTGGGAATAAAACCAGAAGTAATTTGAGAACATCTTCAGTTCAAGGAGGATAAAAAATTTACTGGCATTCCAGTAGAGCATGCAGCTTTCTCAGAAGCTTGTTATACATAGTGGTTTTCTTGTGGTGTAACTGGAAAACCACCTTTATCTCAATGTTGTGTTTTGTTTAAAGTATTAGTTCAGGTTATCACTACAGTTCAAAAACTTTTAGAGTATCTTTAAATGATCTTGTCACTGTTTGAAAGCACTAAATCAGTTTAAAAGTTTTTTTTTCACTTTGTTTAGTGACTTATCATTAGTGCCTGCACCTACTTAATGCACTTTCCACTGTTTGAAGTGGTCAGTTAAGTAAATTCTTGGCTTCTCCTAATTTGAAGTAGCTGCTATGTGAGTTAGACCAGCCTATAGAGCCCTTTCAGTTCCAAATAGAATCAAATTAAGTGTTTACTCAGTCTTTCCCTTCCTTCACCTTTGCCTTGAGGAGCATAGAGAGCCATCTGTTTCTGCGGTGACATTCTCTTTCTCTCATGTCTTTATTTTTCTCTTTCCTTTATTTACTTCCGCAGTCTACTTTTGAGTTCCTCAACATGGTGACATCCTTACTTGGAGAGCTTTCTCTGTTCATCAGTCCTGTGTTGTGCAGATTGTTATTTAGTAGACAGTGCTTGAAGAAACTCACTAACCTTAGTAATTGTCACTACTTTTTAACTGTTTTTAACTATTTTCTCCGTTTTTAACTGTTTTCTGAGTTTGTTTGTAAGACTTCTTGAGGCACAGAACTTCCTGAGTTTTTGTCAGACACCTTAATTATTGTCACAGACTTTTATTAAGTAATCATAGCAACTCTCCCTAATTGGGAAGAACAGACGTTATAGAACTTTGCAAACTGTTGACTGCTTTCATACTCTCATTCTTCAAAATGTCCATCTACACAGCATCTGGTAGAGTTGGACGAGATGTCCCAGTTTTTCTCATCTCCCTTGCTCAGTATTCAGATATTGGTAGGAGTCTTCCCAAAGTAGAATGTGAATCCTGAGTTTGTTGTGCAAACGGAGACCTAAAAGATGCTGTAACATGGCATTTCAGAGTTTGTTAAAACTGTCAGACCTCATAAAGAGAATTTTCTATCCTGTTACATAGCTGTTTATCTGAAACATGTGCCAAACAGTGATTGGAAGAGACACCAAAGAAATCTGTGCCTTGAAATCCACATGTTCATCCGCTGACCTCACTGAGGAATGCTAACAAATAAGAAGCCTCTTGTCACTCTGTTGTCCTAAACCAGGACAAAATATTTGCAGATTGCTCTGACAACATGGAATGTCGGTTGTTTGCCTTCACATTTTGTGGTTCCTTAGAAACAACTATGAATGGTGCTGCTTGATGAAGTGGGGAGCAGGTTAGCTTTTTCAGTCTTCCAAGAGACTGGTTTGAAACCACAGTCACCACAACTTAATACTAATTGGCAGTCCTCCAGACAGACAATAGAAAGGACAAAAATGAATGAACTTGAGAACTGAAGCATCCAGATGTGGTTTAAGGTAGTCTTTTCGCATCACTCTGAAGGTGCATTAGTGGGGCGATTGGGAAATGCCTGCATTGCTTCTGTGTGTGGTTTTTCTCTTCTGTGTAGGTGGGACTTGGTCTCCCCTGCCTCTGTCAATTTGTCTTTTTTCATGTATATTGCAACAACTAAGTAACCGTGTTTCACCTGATCACTGCAGTAATCTTGACATTTTCCCTTTTTTTCTTGCAGATTCTGAGATTTATCTCAGATTTTCTTGCTTTTCTGGTACTTTACAATTTCATCATACCTATTTCACTTTATGTGACTGTTGAGATGCAGAAATTTCTTGGCTCTTTTTTTATTGGCTGGGATCTTGACCTCTATCACAAGGAAACAAACCAGAGAGCGCAAGTAAATACTTCAGACCTCAATGAGGAACTGGGACAGGTAGAGTAAAGATACTTAGTTTGTTCTTCCTCTGTTTGTGTTTTTGTTTGTTTGTTTTTTGTAAACTTTCAAGCTTTTACTTAATTTTTCCAAATTAAAATTCATTACTGCAAAGTGCTTATTGGTTGTGCTTTGATTTCTGAGTAATTCTAAAGTAAAGTATAAGTATCTGACGACACAAATTTTTGCATGCTCAAAAAAAAGGTGTGTAAGAGAGTGTATGTTTTGGTTGGTTTGTTTTATTTCCTTCTGACAAATACATGTAACTCCAAGTCCGTTTTTTGCTTTATTTTACGAAAGGTAGAGTATGTGTTTACAGACAAAACCGGTACGTTAACTGAAAATGAGATGCAGTTTCGGGAGTGTTCCATTAATGGCATAAAGTACCAAGAAGTCAATGGCAAACTAACTCCAGAAGGTTTTTCTGAAGATTCTCCAGATGGAAATAGACATGGTTTGGTAAGACCTTTTCCCTTCCCCACCCACCCTTAGGCATCTTAGATAGAAAATCAGAGAAATAATCTTCTAGTATTAGTATTAAAAAAAAAAATTATGTAATCAGAATTTCAGAGTAGCTTGAAACCATTTACATGCTGATGAAATATAACATTTATTAAAGATGTCGAGATATGGTTGGTGTGGAGTGTTTGACAGATTTTTAAATAAAACTTTTTTTTTACTAAGTATCTTTAAAACTTGGATTGAAATGCAAATGCTACAAATAAAGGTTTTTCTTTATTACAGATGAAAGAGGAAGAACTCTTCTTGAAAGCAGTTTGTCTTTGTCATACAGTGCAGATCAATGCAGATCAAACAGATGGTGCTGATGGCCCCTGGTATGCCAATGGAATAGCACCCCAGTTGGAATATTATGCTTCTTCGCCAGATGAGAAAGCTTTAGTTGAAGCTGCGAGCCGGTGAGTTGCGCTGCCAGAACTGTCTAATGTAGACATTGCCTGCTAGGGCAGGCAGCTTACGGTAAAAGGAGCCTTACAAATGACTCAGAAAGGTGGGAAAGCTGAGGGCCTGGCACTGTCAGTTTGATGTGAAAACTTACTTCCCTCTCTCCCTCTTGCCCTCTCTCCCATCAACAGCATTAAGTCTGAAGTGATTAAATGAGTATTTTCTTTTCTTCCTAGGGTTGGAGTAGTATTTACTGGAGTTAGTGGGGACAGTATGGAAGTAAAAAGTCTTGGAAAACCAGAGAGGTAATCGTTCTTATTCCTTGTTTCTTTTGAAGGACAATCATAGAATGGTAAGGTTGGAAGGGACCTCAGGGATCATCTAGTTCCAAGCCCCTGCCATAGGCAGGGACACCTCCCACTAGTACAGGTTACTCAAGGCCTCGTACATCCTGGCTTTGAGCACCTCCAGAGAGGGAGCAGCCACAACCTCCCTGAGCAACCTGTTCCAGTGCCTCACCACCCTCACTGTAAAGAGCTTCCTCCTAACATCTAGTCTGAATCTCCCCTCTGCCAATGCTAATATCAATTAATCATCTATGTTCATAACCAAACCTTGCCTTTACACAGCATACCCTTTTTAATGCTTTTCCTTTAATGTCTTCATGACAGCTTGCATTTTACTCCTTACATACTGAAACTCAGATGCGAGAATTTTGTGTGAGGTACTCTGTGGAGATGTGTATTATAAAACTTTGCATCTTTGCCCATTCCTCAAAGAGTTGGGAAACTGGATTGCTCATTCAGCTCTTGGAGTTTGTGCTTTCAGGTCTAGAAGCAGCCACAATCAGTCTCATGTATGCATAATCCAGTATCTGAAGGGGGCCTACAGGAAACCTAGGGAGGGATTATTTACAAGGTCCTGTAATGACAGAACAAGAGGCAATGGGTTTAAACTGGCAGAGGGGAGATTGAAACTGAATGTTAGGAGTGAGGGTGGCGAGACACTGGCACAGGCTGCCTGGGGAGGTTGTGGCTGCTCCCTCCCTGGAGGTGTTCAAGGCCAGGTTGGAGGAGGCCTTGAGTGACCTGTGCTAGTGGGAGGTGTTCCTGCCTCTGGCAGGGAGTTGGAACTAGATGATCCCTGAGGTCCCTTCCTACCTTACCATTCTATGATTCTATAATCTAATAATGTATTTTAAACTTTCCCAAAATGAGTAGAAATATTACCAACAAGTGTATATCCATGCTATGTCATAACACCTCTTACCCATTTGATCTGTGTCATTTAGTTGGCAATACCTTAGAAAATTATTGTTAACATATCAAAAGATAGCCAGTTAGCAGAGAGCATAACACTGTGACTGTCTAAGTTGTTTACAAATGTGAGAAACAAAATGTAGTTTTCAAAGTTCCACTTGGAAGTAGTGATAGAAAGAGAAAGGAATAGGTCGGAGCTGAGTCTGATCTCCAAATGTAAATCTAATATTCAGGAAACTATTTCTATACATAGAAGAAACTTTCAATTCCTATAAAATGGGATTAAATATACATAAAGTTACGGAAAACAATCTGTTGCACAGTCACCAATAACAGTTACTGCTGCCTGATAGTGGTAACATTACTTTTAGAGTTTCCATGTGAACAACAACACTCTGGGGAAAGCTTTGTGGTGTAACAGTGATTGTCTTTGGAAACTTATTTCTAAAAATGTTTTCTCCCCTTTCCCTCTACCATTAAACTACAAAATACAGGTATAAACTGCTTCATGTTTTGGAGTTTGATCCAAATCGCAGACGAATGAGCGTCATTGTAGAGAGTCCCTCAGGTAAGCAATGGAAGCTAGCAAGCCACAGCTGAGAACTTCTAAAGTCATATGCATTCTTAACTGCTCTTCTGTTTGACTTTTTAGGGGAAAAGCTTTTGTTCACAAAGGGAGCAGAATCCTCCATTCTTCCTCGTAGTAACAGTGGAGAAATAGACAAAACAAGGATACACGTGGATGAATTTGCTTTGGTAAGCATATATGCTGATTGGAAGAGAATTGCTCTGGTACAAGTTTTGTGATTGGAATTGAACAAATTGCAGGTGACATCTTCTTAGACTGGAATTATGTCTCCTCTGACTGTAGTCTTTTATTTTCTCACAGAAAGGACTGAGAACTTTGTGCATAGCCTACAGAAGATTCACACCTGAGGAGTATCAAGAAGTTGGCAAACGCCTTCATGAGGCCAGGACTGCCTTACAGCAACGGGAGGAAAGATTAGCAGATGTATTCAACTTCATAGAAAGGGATCTGGAATTACTTGGGGCTACAGGAGTAGAAGACAAGTATGCATGGAGTTTCTGCTAATTACACTTAAAATTACAATGAGTTTAGGATTTAAAACTGAAATATGCTATGTGCCATGGAAAACTTTCCTGCCACAACCAGAAGTTCTGTCTTGTTCAGTATGTTTACCATTGTTTGGGTTGAGGAGCATTCAAAGCACATGCTGTGCCAGCTAATTTTGGTTTAACGATGACCCACATTGTGCTTCGTCAGGAGAGATGTAGTGTATGTAAATCAGAATAACTGCAGTCAGTATTTAGGGTCAGGAAAGCTAACACACATCTTTGCTTTACAAAGCATTCTGTTTGTGTGATGTCTGCTCTGTAAGTCAGAGGGTATATTGCATGCTGGGGAGTACAGATGGATCATTTAGAACCTTTACATGCACCATAGTAGATAGTAATCACTGTGGACTGTTTTAAAGCTTCTCAAATACATCAGTGATGCCTAATTTAAATTAAGTTATGCTTGTTACTTTTTTGATCATTTAGCAGGATTGAACAGTTTTTGTTTCATCAAGGTTGTTGTTTTATTGCTGGTAAAAAATGTCTGTATCTAATCAGTCTGTCATCTGACAGACTGGTTCTCTGAAAATACATGTAAGACTGGACATGCAGTCCTAAATCATCATGATGGTGGGGTTACAGAAATAAAATGGAGTTACAGTGTAGTCTCTTTTTTTGTAAACTGTTTGGTTATTTAAGACTTTTCTTGTTTCTAGACTTCAGGAGAAAGTCCAAGAAACTATAGAAGCACTCAGGTTGGCTGGTATCAAAGTGTGGGTACTCACTGGAGATAAGCATGAAACAGCTGTTAGTGTCAGTCTATCATGTGGACACTTTCACAGAACCATGAACATCCTTGAGCTTGTGCAACACAAGTCTGACAGCACCTGTGCAGAACAACTGAGGCAGCTAGCCAAGAGGTAAAATACCTGTGAGACCTCATTATCTCAGGGGAGATCTTTTATTTTCAAATATTCTGCTGATCTCTTTGATCTATGTGCCAAATATGTGAATTTACCCTTAAAAAAAATATTAATATAATAAGAGACTTGCAGAAACCGTCTGCCTACCAGGCTAAGATCCTAATTTATTGCATGGGCAAGTGCATAGTTCATCACTAGATGAAAGTTTTGACATTGCTCTGATACAAAGACAATTGTTTTGTCCCTGAATAGAATAAAGGAAGACCATGTTATCCAGCATGGATTGGTTGTGGATGGGACCAGCCTTTCTCTTGCACTCAGGGAACATGAAAAACTGTTCATGGAAGTTTGCAAAAACTGCTCTGCAGTGTTGTGCTGTCGCATGGCACCCCTTCAGAAAGCAAAGGTAGGTAAGAATATAAGAATAAGTAAGAATATAACCAGCTTTTTGTCAAGTGTTTTTTTCATGCTTTGAGGAGGCAAGGATTTCTGGGACTGCTATGTTTGTTTGCCTGACCTTACAGAGTCATAGAATGGTACAGTTGGAAGGGACCTCAAGGATCATCTAGTTCCAACACCCTACCATAGGCAGGGACACCTCCCACTAGCATGGGTCACTCAAGGCCTC
>VWYK01122047.1:249-13454 GCA_013399775.1 Semnornis frantzii
GATGTTGGTGGGTGTGAGGTTAGTGGGGAGGGCTGGGAAAATGGGTCTGGGGTTACTGCTGAAATCTGCGGTTACTGGTGCAGGTAGGGTGTGGGGTCTGGGGCACCGCTGGGGGAGCAGAGCATGAGGCTGGTTAGCTAGGCCGGGCTGGGTGAGGCACAGCAGGACGGGACGGGATGGGTGTGCCTGGGATGGGGTTGGGGTCCCTGGGCGTGGGACAGGGATGGGTCAGCAGCGGTTCGGTTCGGTCACCGCAGATCATCCCTCGAGGGTGGCCATGGTCTGCAGTTCCCCACTCGTGGGTGCCACCTGGACGGGGCTCCCTGCTGCCTCCCAGCCGTTAACTAACCTGGGCCAAGCTGGGCCGAGAGCCTAGGGGGGCTGCTGCCTGTCCTGTCAGCCCTCCCCACAGCCCCTGCCGCAGCAGTGCCCCCGTGCCCAGCCTTGCTCGCAGGGCAGCTGCTCTGTGTTTTCTTCAGAAAAAGGAAATCTGCCTTTGCTTGCTGCTGAGCTCATTTTTAAACGTTTATGTTAGGGGGGCTTGCGGGGAGGAGAAATAATTGTGTAATGTCTCCGGAGCAAGGGAGCATTCCAACGGCATGACTGCGCAGCCCTTTCCAGCACGGGCAGCCTGGCAGCCAAGTGTCCCCGTGCCCATCTAGCCACAGCCTCTTGACACCCCCAGGGCATGGCAGCGTGGTCCCTGCCCCTGGGAGGCTTCGTAGTGGGCGTGGGCTGGGAACTGGGGAGCAACAGCTCTGCCACATCCCCAGGAAAGCGTCCGGGGACAGGGAGTCGTGGCGCTGGCCGCCGCCGTGTCACCGAGCCCAGTCGTGTGCTGCTTGCAGTTTGCCAAGTGCCTTCGGTGGCCAAACGGCTTCGATTTTAAGTTCGGTTTCTCAGCTGAGAGGAGGTAGAGGCCGCCTGAGAGTTTATGGACTTTAAGTTGGCTCCATGTTCCTAACAGCTTCTCCAGGGAAAGCTGGTTTTAAGTGGAAAATAAGCCAAGTCCCTGTCTTCCAACAGGTTGTCGGGTTGTCCAGGCTCATCTCCTAGCTTGCTGTTTGCCCTGGAGAAGCTCTTGACATGAAAAGTAAGGAATGTGTTAGCAAATATTGATTGGTGCTGGGGCAGCAGTAGGGACTGCAGCAGCGCTGGCATCTGCTCAGACTCCGGCGTGGCACTGGGAGCTTTCAGCAGGACACTTGTGCTGCCCTGAGCCTGGGAAGGCTGTCACTGCCATGAGAGGTAAAATAAGAACATGGCATGGTGGCCTCTGAAGAGGAGGTAAGGGCGGGCAGCCTTGCTCACAGAGCTCAGGCGCTTGTGGTTTGAGCTTTGTTTAGGCTTTGAAATTCTTCTGCTCCATGTCCCCTACTCTGTTTTGCTTGTGGATGTTTTTGTGGGATTTAGCAATGAGAACCACCCAGTCAGGCCCTGTGCTGCTGGAACATGTTGGGAACCCAGACTGCCTGCCCCTGCCCTAGCAGCAGCTCGCAGATGCTGGGTTTGGGCTCCTTCTCTGAGGGTCGCTCATCGCTTGGATGTGACAGGTCTGGGGCTTGAGGAGTCCCAGGCAGCTGTCCCTTGGTGCTCGGTGGTTTCAGCAGCAGTGCTGGCAGGCAGGACAGGAGGCTCCAAGCAGCAGGAGCTGGTGGGTGTGGGTCCTGTTGTGGGTGCCAGCAATGGTTGTTGGCAGAGGCTGGAGGTTGGTCTCTGTGCTGCACAGAAATGCCCATCTGGGCCTGCCCGGGGCTGTGAGCATGAAATTGCAGCTGCTGCTGTGCTGGTACCAGTAATGCTTTGAGCATCTCCAGGCAGGGCCCTGCCTGTGCTGTCCCTCTTGTATTGCTTTGCACTTGAAATGCTTTTTGGAACTTCTTGCTGCTGTTCAGGTATCAGAGGATACCTGAACCACTTTTCAGGACATTTGTCCTCTCTTCCCTTGGCCATTTAGTTGTCTCAGCACATTAGATCCCCCTGGAGGGACACACAGAGACCTGTCAGAATCCAGTTTGGAAGTTTACTTTATCACACCAGTTGTGCCAGCAAGTCCTACCAGCTAGGAGCTTTCCTGTTGTGACACAGCCCTGCAGGGCTTTCTGCTGGCGATGTGTGCAAATGACACTTGTCCCTCTGTCACTCTGACCTCAAAAAACTTCGTTCTCCTTCCAGTTACCTGGAGGCAGCTGTGGCCTCCACACCTGCTTTGGTAGGGCTCCCAGTTTGTGCTGGTTGGAGCCATGACCTGGGAGGAGAGCTCCTCTTGGGGGGGTAACCTCATGCCCCTGTCCACTGGGGACGCGTTGTGGCCTGTGGCTGCCCAAAGGGACTCTTGTTTCTCTGGTGGCACATCTCTGGGGCCTGTCCTGAGGTGCCTTTGCCAGCAGTGGCATCAGCCCTGTGCACACCATGTGCCATCTTTAGAAGGGGAGGTGACTTGTCCCTAGCTGCACTGGTCAGGAAGAGTTTTCTGTGTGCCCCGCAGTGTCTCAGCTCCTGGGATGCTGCAGACTTCTCTTACTGTCATCTGTACCCCAGGCTGCAGCTGAAGGTGAATGTTTGGGTTCCTGAGATCCAGCTGAATGCCCTGTGGTGCTATAAACCTGATCCATGCTGTGTTAGCCCAGCTCCTTCCAAACTGGAGTTAGCCCAGCTGAGCTCTCTGGCTCCTTTTGTTTCTTTACACCGTTGAAAAGTTTGGCAGAGCTGAAGGCACAGCACTGCCAGGAAGATCTTGGTCTGTTCAGAAAGGTGGGCTTCCTTCTGTGGTTGTGTCACGGTGCCAGGGGTCCAGACAGGTGGCTGGGCTTTGGGTGATGGGGCTGGTTGTTTCCTGAGCAGAGCAACCAAAGAGCTGTTGTGGCAGGGGAACGTTTGCTAATTGTCTGACAGGCTGCAAGGACATGTTGGTGGCAGCTCTGCAAGGCAGGAGCATGAGCCCAGGTCTGTTCTGCCTCTGGCCAAGATCACCAGGGTGATGCTGGCGGCTGCACAAGCACTGCCTGGAGCCTCCACAGACACACCCCCCCAATCTTCTGTGCTTCTTCAGGATGAGGAAGTTTTGTTTGGGGTGAGAGGTCCGTGGGGCTGTGGGGAGCTGGCCCTACCATGCAGGCAGTGCTGGGGGTGTCGCTGTGAAAGGAGCGACCCTGCAAAGGGGCTGCTCCCAGCATGGCCCCGTCCCCAGCAGCCCAGCCCTGCCCAGGCTGTGGGGCTGTGCCTGCGGCCAGGGCTGTAGGCAGAGCAGAGCTGGGGCTGGTTTTGCTGATAGTGGTGTGACAGGTCTGGCTGGGGCGTGGCTGTCACCAGCAGTGCTTGGGAATTTCTGCTGTAAAACAAAACCCCTCTGTGATCCTGCTCTGGCTGGGGGCTTAGATTAGGTGACCTTTAGAGGTTCCTTCCAATCCCTAACGTTTTGGCTCAGGGAGCTGCAGCCTCGCCAAGGAGGTTCACTGAAAGATTTCTGTCCCTTTCCCAAAGCCTTAACGTCTTTGTCTGCCATTTCCTGAGATCCCGGAGCGACCCCTGGATGATGGATGCATCCTGCTGCCAGAGGAATTCCCCTTTTCCTGCTCAGCAGGAGTTTCACATTTTTGAGGCTCGAAGCAGAGAGAGACCAATAAGACACAAGCTGTCCTGGAGCTCCAGCTGCTTTATGGTGATGTCTCCAGAGTAGCTGCTTGGAGAGGAGGGCAGAGCAACTTGATTTAGTTTTGCAGTTTCTTGGCATGCTGCAAGAGCTGCTGGAGCAGGATCAGACTGGTGCTGGCAGCGTGGGCACTGCCAGTAGTGATGGCACTCACCAAACCCGTGCCTGTCCCATTGTGGCCCCATCCTGCCTGCAGCAGCAGGCACGGGGCTGGGAGCGGAGCCCTGCGGCGTTTGGCAGTGCCACTGTGGGAGAAGCCAGCACAAAGGTGCTGCTGCTGCCCTTATCTCTGGGTAAGCAGGAGGCATCTCAGGTGCTGCTGCCACCTCAGCGCTGCGGTTGCTGTTTGAGATGGGTTGGGTGCCAGTGTGGCTGAGCAGCCTATGCTGTAACTTGGGTGGTTAAGGCTTAGCAAGGGTTAAAGTCTGAATTTGCATGTCCGATGTGGGTGATGGTGCCCTGGGAATCCTGTTGTAAAGCTGTCCCCAAATTGTCCTCACTTTTTCTGCTCCCTTGCCGACTGCTCTGGGAACAGGTCAGAGCCCTTTGCGTGGGGCTCCCCTGTCCCAGGGACTGGCCTCATCCTGCTGAGCGACAGAGGAGTTAATCTGCCCTGGAGCAGAGTGCCATGAGCATCTGGTGCTGTGCTGGCAGGCTCGGGGGGCAAGGGAGATGGGGCAGCCTGGGCAGCCTGGGCAGCAACCCTCGCGCGGGGTGCTCGCAGGCTCCTCGCTCCGCGTTAGCAATAGGCTATTTCTGGCCACTCTCGTGAGTAATGGAATGAATTGTGCCGAGATTTTGGGTGGGGACGGTGCCTCTGCCCTCTGAGTCACGGCTCGGCATCACGCCGGGCGCGGGAGCTGCCGGGGCTGGAGCCGTCCCGGGTCAGGGCGGACAGCGGAGGCCGTGGGAAGGAGCTGGACCGGAGCTTCTGCCGGCTCGCTGTGTGGGCAGAGGGGCTGCCACTCAACCCTGCCGCGCTGTGCCTCTCCTCTGGTTGTTGTTTTAGGTCTGGTGCCCAACAGATTGTGCACGGGCAGACCTTGGTGTCTGTCTGGGAGCGGGCGGCTGTCTCCCCCGGGCATCTGCTGCTGGCTGTGCTGTGTCTCCTGTGCTGGGTGGGTTAGGCGGTGGCGCATCCCCCGCAGCCGTGCTGCCCCCCGCTTGTCTGAGAGCAGGACTCACAAATCGCTCTTTGCGGTGGGCGGAGGAGCTTCGGCTCTAAGTAAACAGACTTTGCTGACTGTAAGCTCTCCTTTTCCCGTGCTGAGGAAGTGATGGATGGAGGGAGGATGAACCTTCGGTCAGACAGGAGGGATGGTTTGCAGCAGAGGTGTGTTGCATTTAGAGAAGGATTGGTTTGGGAAGAGATCAATCCCTTTGTGTTCTAGCAGGCCCTCAGGCAGCAGAGGGGTTTGGGTCAGCTAGGCTACATAGCTGTGCCAGCTGTGGGGACTACCAGCCCAACACCAGGTACCCAAAGAACACATCTGCTGGAGGTCTGGGCCTGGTTCACCAGCAGCAGTCAGTGCACAAATGGTTTGGTTTATTCATGTGCAACATGTCCAGGTGCTTTAGATTGCAGATGGCAAATGCACTGAACTGCAGAGGAGCTCCAGAGCTCCAGAATACAGCTGCAGCCACACACTGGATCTCCCCGGGGAAGCACTCAGTGTAGCTGAGGTCACAAAAGGTGTCCCTGGGTGTGGAGTGACAGAGGCAGATTTGCTGATTTGCCCCAGCCCTTTGGCATCCAACTCTTGATGCCCTCCAAACTAGGCATAAAATTGGGGCAACATTTAGACCTCCTTATCTGCAGCAGTGCAGAGTGTGGGGTGGGACTGCAGTCAAGCCATCATTCCTGCTGCTCAACCAGTTGCTCCTTTATCAGTTGCACAAAGCATTTCTTGGGTTTTTTGGTCAGCAGTGTGGCAGGTGATAAGTGGAAGAGTGGAGTGGTAGGGCTCCACCTTGCCCCTTTTCAATTCTGCCCAGTGCCATGGCAACACCACCACCGGGTCTCCACCCAGTCACTGTGCCACCTCTGGTCACTATGTGTTTGTCAGCAGCCTTGGGCTTGGTAATTTTCCTGTTTCATGCTTCCAGCAGGGTGGCACATTTCTCGTGTCCTCAGGGATATGCTGTCCTCAAGAGCTTCCCCTCCTCAAGTGGGCAGGAAACAGCCTCCAGCCCCTCTTTCTGCCTCCATAACACAAAGGTCATCTCCTAGGGTGAGCTCCTGGCTGTGTGGGGCTGTGGGTGTCCCTGGTCCAGCTGGGACCGGCAGGAGCAGGAGGGCTCAAGGAAAAACTTGTTCACGTGCCAGGCTGCATCCCTGTCATGCAGGACAGAGAGCAGCCTCTTTGGGCATGGCTGGCAGCTTCTCCTGCTGCCGGTGCCAGTGTCAGCTCTCGTTATGTGGCAAAGGCTCCTTTGTCAAATGAGTTGGGATGGAGCCAGCCTGGTGTTGGGTGCCAGGCACGCAAGTCGTGCTCAGCCTGGCACATTCCTGCTGCTGCTGAGGTTATTTGGGAGCTGGTGAGCGTGCCTGGGTGAAACCTGTGGTGCAGCTTCTGCCCTGAAGAGTTTATGACCTGAAATAAAACTGGTGGGGATGTGTGGCTCCGAGGTCACCAGAAAAGCCATCTCCCTGGGGTGCTGGCACAGGGAGGAAGCCCAGCACAGCTAGTGTTGGGTGGTGGGGGCAGGAGCCTTGCTGCTCGGGGTTGGGGGTCAGGCAGAGTGGGGTTTGTTGTGTGGCACAAGGTCTCTTCATGCATCCTTTGGCACTCACCAGGGCTGGGGCATCGGTGTGATGTTTCTGGCCATGGTGGTGGATGTGAATGGTTCCAGCTGGGCTGGTTCTGCAGTGCCAGTGTGGGAGCTGGAGCATGCCTGGCAAGGGGCTGGGAGAGCCTCCCATCCTAGCACTCAGTGGGTGCTTGTGCTGGTCTGTGCCCAGATGGCCGTGGCTGGTAGCTTCCTGGGCATTTGTGCAGAAGACTTTGGACACAGGGGGTCAGGAGGGGCAGGGAGCATGGGCCGCCCGTGGCTGCTGTGGCACACTGCCCCACCTCTGTGCCCGCAGCGATGGCAGCCATCAGGAAGAAGCTGGTGATCGTGGGGGATGGTGCCTGCGGGAAGACATGCCTGCTGATCGTCTTCAGCAAGGACCAGTTCCCCGAGGTCTACGTGCCCACCGTGTTTGAGAACTACATTGCTGACATTGAGGTAGATGGGAAGCAGGTAAGGAATGCCACGGGGTGCCAGAGCTGTTCCTGGCCCCTCTCTCCCCTGGTCCCAGTGCCTGGTGCAGCTGCACAGGTTGCTCTGTGTGACTCGGATGATCCAGGTCTCTGGGTCACACTGAACCTGCCCCAGCCTGAGGCAGACTGTAGCTGTAGCTGAGGAGGATAAAAAGCTGCCAAGCTGTCTGCCAGCTGCTGAGGTGTGTCCTCGTCCCCCCCTCAGGTGGAGTTGGCCCTGTGGGACACGGCAGGGCAGGAGGACTACGACCGACTGCGGCCCCTCTCCTACCCGGACACAGACGTGATCCTCATGTGCTTCTCCATTGACAGCCCGGACAGCCTCGGTAGGGAGCAGGGAGCCACGGGGGACCTGGCCTGGGGCTGCCACAGGGCTGGGTGCTGCTGCTAAACCCCCTGGGGGGTGCCAGTGCCTGTCCTCCATCTCCTGGCTTTGCCTACACTCCAGGGAGATGCTGAGAACTTTCAGGCTGGGTGGAAGTGATGGGAGGAGAGAATGCTGCAGAGGGGGAGCAGAACCTTACTTAGCTGATGGGGTCCACACCTGCTTGTTGCAGAGAATATCCCTGAGAAGTGGACACCAGAGGTGAAGCACTTCTGCCCCAACGTGCCCATCATCCTGGTGGGGAACAAGAAGGACCTGCGGAACGACGAGCACACGCGGCGGGAGCTGGCCAAGATGAAGCAGGTAGGGACAGCCCCGGGTGCTGCAGCCTCAGCCTGTGACCTGCCCCTCTCTGCCCTGCCTCTGGGTGCTGCAGCCTCAGCTTGTGACCTGCCCCTCTCTGCCCTGCCTCTGGGTGCTGCAGCCTCAGCTTGTGACCTGCCCCTCTCTGCCCTGCCTCTGGGTGCTGCAGCCTCAGCTGGTGGCTGTTGACAAGGTCTTGTAAGGCCATGAGAAGGAGGAATGGGTTTAGACTGGCAGAGGAGAGATTTAAACTGGATGTTAGGATAAAGGAGGGTGGGGAGACGCTGGCATAGGTTGCCCAGGGAGGGTGTGGAGCACAGAATCACTCAGTGGGATCTTTGATCACATTGGGTGTTTCTGTGCTCCACAACCTCCCTGGAGGTGTTCAGCACCAGGCTGGATGAGTCCCTGAGCAACCTGAGGTCCCCGAGGTCCCTTCCAACCTAACCCATTCTCCGATTCTGTGCCTTCCCAGGAGCCTGTGAAGCCAGAGGAAGGTCGGGACATGGCCAACAGGATCAATGCCTTTGGCTACCTGGAGTGCTCAGCCAAGACCAAGGAGGGCGTGCGGGAGGTCTTTGAGATGGCAACGCGCGCGGGGCTGCAGGTGCGGAAGAACAAGAGGCGCAGAGGCTGCCCGCTGCTGTGAGCAGGCCCCGGGGCCCAGGAGGCAGCTGCCAGCCCTGGCGGTCGGTGCCAGTACCTGCCCCGAACCTTCTGCACAAGAGCTGCCACCCGAGCCCGTGGGGTGACCCCCCGTGAGGCTCTGGGACCACGCGGGGTCAGTGCCTTCAGTACCCACTGCTGGGCCTCCCGTAGCTCCCTGTGCCTCCCTGTTCTGTACCAACCTCCCTGGCTGTGCCTCTGCCATGGGGATCACTGTGGTGTTCACTCTCCCATTCCCAGCTCCGGGCAGGTGGCACAGCAGCTGGAGGTGCCAGTGCCTGCAGCCTGCCTGTAGGGTCTGCTGTGCCCTCGGCGTCCCTGTGGCTGTACCACCCTCCCTGTACCAACCTCCCTGGTTGTGGCTCTGCCATGGGGATCACTGTGGTGTTCACTCTCCCATTCCCAGCTCCGGGCAGGTGGCACAGCAGCTGGAGGTGCCAGTGCCTGCAGCCTGCCTGTAGGGTCTGCTGTGCCCTCGGTGTCCCTGTGGCTGGTGGGCAGCACACACCAGCGTTTCACAGAGGTGTGTCTGGAGCAGTTTCCAGCCTCATCTATGGGCAGAGCTGGGCTTGGCTGCTGCCAGAAGTGCTCTGCCCACGGAACTGTGCCTCTGCCCAGCTCTGCCAGTGCTGCTGCCTTCCAGTCTGCATTGGTCATGGACTTGGCACCAGTAAACTGAACTGCGTAGTTGGGAGAATAAATGCAAACTGGTATTTTAGTAATTGTACCTCTGCTTGTGTGGCATCCCTCTGGCTGCCCTTTGTGCCCCTGCCCAGGCTGGGTCCATGTGCTGCAGGGTACAGGGCTCGCTCAGCCCCAGCCCTCTTTGCTCCAGCTGCTGGTTGCAGGATCAGGGCTCATCACCGTGGGCTTGGGTAGGACCCAGGGAGCAGCTTACAGGCAAAGGGCAGAGTGGGAGTTCCCCAGCTGTGCCCCCTCCCTGGTGTAGAGTGTGCTGGAGCCATCCCCTCCTCTGTGACCCTCCTGGAGCAGGGCTGCATCCAGCCCATCCCTCTCCAGCAGTCTCAGTGGTGGTGGCAGAGCCCAGGGCTCAACATCAACACAGCTTTTTTTCTCTAAACATTTATTTCAGGGAAACAAAGTGATGTGTGCCTGTGTGGCCATGCCAGCTTCAGGGCCAGGCTGGTCCCTGGCAGGGGACACCAGCCACCCTGTGCCCAGACATGTACTTGTTTGGTGCCTGCACTCACCACAGCAGCACCAGGCTTCCCTGGGCACCCAGTGGTGCTCTTCAGAGGCCAGGTTCTGGTTTGAGCTGTTCATGAACAGAGGAGAGCAGGCACAGGGAAAGGACTTTCCACAAGAGTATAAAAAGCTGCTTAAAAAGCAGAGTGGTCCCAGTTCAGCACTGGTGTGGTCCCACTCTGCAAGGGGAGGACCAGGCTGCCCATGGTCCAGGCCACTGATGGCTGTCAGGACTCCCTTGGCCATCTCTGCAGGGATGCATAGGAACACCAAGCACCCCAGGACCAAGGTGGGAGGAGAGCAGGAGACTGCTGAAGGCTGAGGGGTGCTGAAGCTCTGTAGGGCTTCTCCTGTCTCAGGGGGGTTTCCTGCAGAGAAACCTCATGGCAGAGCTGGCCCCTGGCTTGGGAGGGAGCAGACAGCCTCCTGAATAAGAGCCCTGCTGCACTCGCTCAGGAGAAGCCTCCCAGTGCCATAGGTGGCAGGGTGCAGCCTGGCCCTGGCTGTGCCCCTCCTCCCCCCAGCTCTGTGGGCAGTTCCAGGCCCTGCTCACCTGGCTGCTAATTGCCGAGGTGCAGTGCCTGGAGGTCAGCGGTGAGGCTGCCCTCAGCTGGGCTCTCGTCCTCGTAGGGGTAGCCAGTGTAGCCCCCCTGCTCCCTGCAGTACCTGAGGAACCTGTAGGCACAGAGCAAGGGCAGTATGGGCAGGAGGTGGCACTGCCCCTGCTGCTGACACTGACCTGGCTGCTGGCACTGGCCTCACTGCCTCCATAGCATTGGCATGGCCAGGCAATGCCAAGCAAGTGGCAGGGAAGGGCAAGCAGGAGCTCCAGAGCATGGCAGGGCTCACCTTTGCCAGTGCTGGTCCTTGCTGAGCACAGCTGGGTTACCCACCACAATCAGCAGGGCCTTGGCCCTGGTGATGGCCACGTTGAGTCTCTGAGAAGAGAACAGGAGAATGATAGAATGGCCTGGGGGGGAAGTGGCCTTTAAAGCTCATCCAGTCCAACCCTCCCCACCCCCAGTCAGCAGAGATGTCTGCAACCAGAGCAGGTTGCTCTGAGCCCCAAACAACCTGACTGCAATGGTTTTAAGACCCTGGCCAGCTTGGGTCAGGGTCTCCCCACCCTTGGTGCCAAACATTTCTCCCTTCTTTCCAGTCTGAATCTCTCTCCTTTAGTTTCAAGCCATCATCCCTTGGCCTGTCACAAGAGGCCCTGCAGAAGCCCTGCCAGGTTCCTCCTATCCTCACCTGTGTGCAGGCACCTCCAGTGCAGCACTGAGCTCCTGGAGCAGCTCTGCTGGCTGCAGGAGAGCAGAGGGGGGCAGGGAGTGCTAAGTAGAGAATTCACTCAGGGTAACAAAGTACCTTGGGGTTCTTGAGGAAGCCCAACTTGAAGGTCTCATCAAACATGAGGTACTCGTTGCAGCTGCGCACCGTGGAGATGAGGATGATGCGTCGCTCCTGGCCCTGGAACTGCTCCACGGAGCCCACCTGGCATGGAGACAGTTGGTGAGGGGCCAGGAAGCACCCCCACGACAGGGTGGGCTCCTCTCTGCCCCATGCCCAGGACCATACCTTCAGCAGGCTGATGTCTGGCAGTGCCCGCAGGACAGGGTCCAGGGAGGTGATGGCTCTCCGGATCTTCTCCACCTAGGGAAGGGCACAGTCCAGCCCCCACAGAGGCATCCTGCTGTGCCATCCTGGGGCTGCCCATCTATCCCAGTGCCCCCTATCCCTTGTGAGTGTGTGTGGCTCTCTCTCCATGAGATGTGCCCCTCACCTGCTTCCTGTATGGGGAGATGATGCCAATCTCCTTGGGCGAGATGCTGGGGATGCCCTTTTTGCCCCCACTCTGCAGCAGCTTCTTGAGATAGTAAACCAGGACCTCGATCTCAGACGTGTTGAAGAACGAGGGACTCTTGGCCTCCCTCCGGTCTTCCCCACAGACCCCGTGGAAGATGATTGGGAAGCCCTGGGGATGGACAGTGTTGGGCTGTGCTTCACCTGTGGCTCAGGGATCCTCCCAGGCCCCCTCCCTGCTGCCCCCTCACTTTTTTGGGGAGCTCCTCCCAGGCACAGTAGGTGTTGCGCACGTCGAGCTCGCGGCACTCGCAGGCTTTCAGCTCACTGTCGTAGAAGAGCTCGTTGGGGATCCTGAGGATGGCCTCATGGGACCTGGCAGCGACAGGACAATGCCCATGGTAGGTGCCATGCAGCCCCAGGCACAATGCACTGAGAACAGAGGGTTTGCTGGCACCTCCTGTGATGCTGCAGGGCTCTGGACCCTGCCTGTGCCCATCCATGTGCTGTCCCCATCCTCACCTGTAGTTCCAGAGCAGTTTGGTGACAAACTGAGGATCATATCCTCCACTTGACTTCTTGTAGAGGGGGTTGTGCAGCATCAGCCTCTCCAGCAGTGAGGTGCCTGTGCCCAGAGGAACCCTGTGGCTCTCTGCAAAGCTGCTTACCCCCTCTCCCACTGTTGGCAGCAGTCTCACCTCTCTCCCCACTCACCCAAGCCATGCTCGATAGCCAGCGGTGACGTCAGGACAGGGCCCAGCTGCTTCGGGTCTCCTGCCAGCACCAGCTGCCCCCCGTTGGGGTTGGTCTTCTGATCTATGGCAGTCAGGAGCCCTGGGCAGAGGCAGAGTTCAGTGGGGGGCCGGGGGATCTTCAAGCCACGCAGAGAAGCTGGTCCTCAAGAGGGCAGCTGGGCATCACTCACCCGCGATGGCAATGACACTCTCTGGCTCCACTGCCTGCCCACACTCATCGATGAAGACATGGGAGAAAAACCCTGGGGGGAAGTTGGCTGACACCAGCCTGTGGGAGAGCTGGGTGAGGCTTCCTCAGCATGCCTGCCCCAGCTACTCACCATTCCTCCTCCTGCCTTGGTCCTCACCCTCCCGCAGAGGAGGGGTCCTGCCCTCTGCCCACCCTTCTCCACCCTCCTCCCCTGCTGCCTTCACAGATGGCTGTGAGGTCTGCCCACTGTGGGTGGTAGGGACAACCCCAGGTCCTCTGACCTTCCTGCTGTCACCAGCGTGGTGACAATGATCCGGTAGCTGCCCAGGTTCTTCTTGCTCGGGTACACGTAGCAGCTCTGCCGGTTGTCCCAGTTGCAGCAGGGCTGAAACACAGCTGCTTGGTGGGACAGTGCCCTCCCCAGGGCCACCAACACAGATGGGCCATGGGGGTGCCAGGATGGAGGTACAGGAACCTACCCTGATATCAGCAGGCACCTCCTGGAAGTTCCTGGAGCTGGCCATCAGCCTGTAGATGTGCCGGGGAGCAAAGTCCTTGACGAGGCGCTGGCACAGCAGGTCTGCGGCGCTGTTGGAGGGGGCACAGGCCAAGATCCGGGAGTCCTTCAGGCATTTCCACACCTGGGTGGGACCAGGGGGCAGTGAGCTCTGTGGACCAGGGAAGGCAGCAGTGACCTGAGGGGCTGGTCAATGGCTGTTCACCTGCTTGATGGCCTCCACCACTGTGACTGTCTTGCCAGTCCCAGGGGGGCCAAAGATGAGGTATGGGGCTGGCCTGGACGTCCCCTTCACGATGTGTGTCACAGCTCTGCACTGCTCCTCGTTGGACTGCAGCTTGCGGTCAAACCACCTGCAGGAGGAGGTGATGAGTGTGCTGGGTCCCCATCCCCTCCCGGGTCCTCATCCCCTCCCATCCCTATCCATCCCTTCCCATCCCTATCCATCCCCCCCCATCCCTA
>VWYK01122047.1:13562-30197 GCA_013399775.1 Semnornis frantzii
CGAACTCACTGGGGCTGGAAGGTGCCTGTGAGGAGGGGCTGGCGGCAGGAGGCAGAGGGGAAGAGGACGCTGGCCAAGCCGTGCTTCATGGCCATGTCCACAGCCCGGTGCTGGATCTGCAGCGGCAGCCGGCTGAAGGTGAAGGTCACATCGAACCTCAGCTTGTTCACGAACTTCGTCATCAGCCTGGGAAGGAGCAGTGTGAGCAGGCCACGGGGACACTCCCCCACCTCCTCCCCGGCCCGTCGCAGCCCACGCCTGGCCTCCAGTGGTTCCAAGCGGGGCAGGCAGAGCTGTGCCAGCCTGGCTCACTTGGTGGAGAAGCCGAGCCTGACGCTCTCCAGCTCCACGCCGTGCACGTAGCCCTTGTACTGGACAAGGGGGGAGTGGTCCCGCTCGCTGCTCAGGTGCACGAAGAGGTGGTCTCCTTTCAGCACGGACGGGCGGTTCTCAGCCACGCCGGGCACCTGCCAAGCAGCCAGCGTGATGCCAGGCACCCTCGAGCCCCAGCACTGCTTCTGACCCCCCAGCTTGCTGTACGCACTTTGAGGACCAGCAGCCCCCTGTCCTGCTCCATGGGTGCGTCCTTCATGTCATAGCAACGGATGTTCACCTCCATCTGGATCTCCTCCAGGTGCAGCAGCAGCCGGAACTTCTCCTGGTAGTTCTCGGCACTCAGGGGAGCCTCCAGCAGCGACCTGCAGGCAGCAGGGAGGTCACTGTGCCCTGGGGACGCTTCGGCCAAGGAGCAGCGGATAGGAGGCACCAGGGCTGGGTAGTGTTGCCCCCTGCCCTTGGTACTCACTGCATGGCAGCCCAGCCGGTGTTGGCACTGGCATTGGATCCGAGCAGGATTGTTTCCTTGAGGCTCTTTGGGTACTGGTAGGTGCCCAGAGGGATTTCCTTCTCCAGTTCATTTTGCTGGGAGCTGGTCAGAAGGGACAGTGGTGCCACAGGGACTGCAGGGCTGGGCTGGCCCTGGGCTGCAGCCACCCGTGGCTCTGGCAAGCAGGCTGTCCCTAACCCCACTGTCACCATCCATCACACGGGAATGAAGCACTGTCCTGAGGTACCAGACAGCCAGGTCCCAAGCAGCTGAGCCTTGTCTCAACCAGAGAACAGGCTGGAGCCCCCTGCAGAGGATGGCATCGGGTGATCCTGCCATGTACCTGCTGGGGGGGATGCCATCCTCGGTGATGACGGTGACAGGGCGGCGGAGGCCAGCCTGGTAAGGCTGGAAAGGTTCTGAGGGCCCCAGGTCCTTGGCCAGTTGGGTCTCAGCAACAGCAGCGATGTAGCGACGGATACTGAAGGACTCGTGGGGCTCCTTGGTGAACTCAAAGATCAGCATGGCATGGAAGTACCCATAGCAGGTGGCCTGGCACCGCACCTGAACAGGGTAACTGCTGCCTGCAAGGCACAGAGGCGAGAGATGGGTCCTGCATCTCCGGCAGGGCAGGGTGCAGGGCAGAGGATGTGGCAGGGGACGGGCCCCTACCTGGGTGGAGCAGCACTGACTGTCCCCGCGTCACTCTGTTCTCATCAGCGAAGGAGAGCTCCCGCGATGGCTGGCAGGGCTGGCACCGCCGCAGGGTCACCATCTCTGTCCCACGGTTCTGCACTGTGATGGTGACTGTCCGGGGCTCGCCAGGCACCACTGGGAAGCGGATGTGCCCATTGCCCTTGTCGTGCTCCGAGATGATTTCGATCCCGTGCTTCCCACGGATGAACTCAGCCCTGTGGGACAAGAGGGTCACTTTCAGCCTAGGTGGGGCACTCCTGGGGCCATGCCAGGGTGGGTGTGGGCAGGGTGCTGCCGGTCATACCACTTCTTGGCACGGGTCTGGGGCATTTGCGGAACAGAGCTGGGCTGCTGCTCCGATGCCGACGCTGCTGCCGACGTCGATGCTGCTGCCGGTGCCCCTGCATTGGTCCTGGGTGTCCAGTACTGGTCTGCCATCACCACACGCTTCTTGTCCTGTGAGGAGCAGCCAGCATCAGCGTAGCCCTGGGGTGCTGCTCCCACAGAGCCAGTCCCAGTGGGTGCAGGAGCTGCTCCTTGCCCAGCCCAGGACACCCCTTACCTTCTTGAAGCACACCAACTCCCCATACACCTGCACCCGGTGGGTCACCTTCAGAGTATACAAGATGCAGGAGAAGTTGGGCATTTTGGTTTCAGTCCTGCACAGGAAGACATGTTTATCCGAGGGCACCAGCAGCTGGGAGGAGGTAAGCAGGAAGGGAGGGGCAAGTGGGCACAGAGGCTCGGGGCACTCAGGGGCTCCCCTCTGCGCTGGGCGAGGGAGGAGGACTGCAGCTTGTCACTGGCCCATGCAAATCTTGCATCCCGGTCCGCTGCTCTGGCAGCTCCATGCTGCAGCGTGGCTATTCCGGCCGTGCCAAGGCCGTTCCGGATGTGCCATAGCACCATTGTCTGGCCTCAGCAGCCATGCAGTCCCTGTCTCTGCCAGTGCAGAAGCCACAGCAGGGCACGGACCTGTGCCTGTCCTCAGATTCTCTACAGAATGAGCCGTCCAGAGGGGTCAGCTCTCTACACAGCCCCAGAGGCAGAGCGGGTGCAGGTGGGAGCTCCTCCAAAGTGTGGCCACTCTACCTCTGGCAACGATGCCTCCCCGCGTTCCTACTCCCGCATCCCGAGGCACTTCTCACAGCGCTCCCAGCTTCGCCAATGATTAACTGCGGTGATGTTGCACAAGGGCCAGTGTGACTGGTGTCAACAGGGTGAGCTGGGGAGTCTGAGTGGCCGTGCCCAAGTAGTTGCCGGGGGCCCATGCAGAGGGGCAATATCCCAGCAGGGCTGTGGTGAGGTGGAGGGGACCCAGGTGGGACTGGTGTCTGCCTCTGGCTACATCCACAGCCCAGGGGCACAGGGGCTGCCCCACAATGCTGCCCCCTTTATTCCCCGTGACTGGAGAACAGAGCCCCTGAATTTGAGCTGGACTGCTGCGGGTCCTCGCTGATCCTGAGGGAGAACCCCTGAGGACCCAACCTACTCCCCAGTGCCATCCTCACACCCAGCTCCTGCCCACCCCATACGAAGCCCGAGCGATGCCAGCTGGGGACTGGTGATGCTGGGCAGGGACCGGGTGATGCTGGTCAGACACTGGTGAAGCTGGCCAGGGGCTGGGTGCTGGCCGGCTGGGGACATTCCCAGGCGACGCAGCCCAGGTCCGGCCGAGAGCCCTCACCTGCCCCGGAACTCCCGGTTGTAGATGTCTCGCAGCGCGTCCCGATGGCGCTCCCGCTCCCGGCCCGTGTCCCGCAGGAACTGCACGAACTGTTCCCCGCACCACCTGCTCTCCGCCATGCTGAACCGGGGCATGGCTGGGTCTAGCCGTGCCGAGCTGAGCCGTGCCGAGGTGTACCGTACCGAGTCGTGCCGGCGGGGCTGGGCTGGGCAGGGCCGGGGCCGGTCCCGTAGCGAGAAACGAAAGCGAAAGGGGCTGTGCAGGCTGCGGACCCGCCCGCCGCGGCTGGGGCGGCCGCGGGAGGGCACCGCGGGCGGCTCCTGGCCGGTGCCGCAGCATCGCCCCGTGCCCGGAGTCCCGCACCCCACAGAGGGGCCTGCTGTGGGAATTGCCCTGGCTACGTGTAGGGGCTTGGCGCAGCCCCGGCCCCTGGGGGATGCGCAGCCCTCCCTGGCAGGGCTGCCCCAAAAGGCACGGACGCGGGGCTGTGGTTGCAGTGCTGGCGGGAGCAGGGCTGCCGAGTGCCAGGGACCTGGGTTAGGTCTCCTCCCCACAGCCCGCAGCCCTGGCACTGGTTGCCTCCAGCGCAGAGGTGAGAGAACAGAGGCTGCAGGCTCCCTTGCTCCTGTAGTGCAGCAGGAGCTGATTTCTAGGCAGTGAGGACCTGGGGTCGGGACCCTGGCACAGCTCATGGTGCTGTTTTTTACCTTGTCTGTGGCTCAGGGATGTTGGGGGAAGTCTGGTGGCTCCCTCATCTTCTCTCAGGTGCTTGTCTTCTGACCCAAGCTCTGCTGATGACCTGACCCTGTCTGGAGGTGGCCGATAGCCTGTGGTGGTACAGGGCCCTTTGCAGGTTGCAGGAGGGCTCCAAGGCTTAATGAAATGGGAGTGCTGCCTTTGGAGAAGCTGCTTGTGACACTTTCTGCTGGATACTGCAGACAGAATCCTGGAGCTTTAAGCTTTGAAGCACACAGAGCAAAATTCTTTCCTTGGGGGGAGCAGCTGGGCACCACAAGTGCTGTCTCTGGGCTAGCAGGACCTGCCCTGCAGCACTGGGCAGGGCTGGCTTTGCTGACCCTGCCTCAGGAAGCTGCTTGCTGTGATTCACCAGGGTCACTTTGACTTTTGTCCACCTCAGCAGACCCAGCCCAGGAGGTATCTTGCTCTGGAGCTGGCTGCAACTTCTGCTGCAGCCTCTGTCTCCAGCAGGCAATAGCAGATGGCTTTAAGGACTGCATCACCTTAGGTTGGTTCTTTGCTTAGTGGCCCAGTGGTGGTGAACCAGGGCAAGTGCTGCTTGTCTAAGGAAGAAACAGGAGCTAGAAGGGATAGAATGGCTGAGCCTGCTGTGGAGAAAGGTAGGGGGGAGGGAAGGGCCTGGAGGCAGGCAGGGACTGGGGCAGCCTAAAGGATGATTAGTGAAAGATTTGGAGGACAGAGATAGAAATGGTCTGAAGGCTGGAAGGAGTAGTGGTGAGCTGCTTGTGGTGTAACCTGGAGCAGGGCAGACTAACCTTGAGACAGATAAAAGCTCTGCTGTGTGCACACCCTTATCTTGGCCCCTGCTTCAGCTTCACATTCTTGGAATCACTGCAGTGCTTGTCTGGATGGGACCATGGCCACAGACCACAGCACCTGAGGTGCCCATCCACACAACCTTTCATCTCTGTGCTGTGGCAAGGAGGAGAGCCTTTCCACAAACACTTGCTGGCAGCAGGCCTGTCCTTGAGCAGCTCTTTACACAGGGTGTGCAGATCCTCCCCAGGACAGCCCTGGTCCTCGAGGACAGTCCTGCTTTGTCCTGTGTCCCCGGCCTAGGACACAGCCAGCAGTTGGTGAGGCAAGGTCAGTGTTACAGCAGGACACAGACACTGAGCTGTGGTACCACTGTGCAAACCATGAGGTTTGGTTTACCTTTCTACCTCCCTCCTTTGTGTACTTTAAAGCAGTCAAACGTGAGCCAGCTTAAAAAGCAGAACCTGCAGGGAGGCTCAGTGATAATGGGAAGCAAACGAATCCATATTCTGTGCCCTGCCTGGGAAAGCCACAAGCACACCTCAGCCTCCCCTCAGGGAAACTGGCAGCACTTGCTGCTTTTGTTTCCACAACTCAACACAGCAAGCATTTAGAGAGCAGTGAGATAAAACTCCAACCCTCCTTCAAGTATGACAAGAAACTGGGCACGACAGACCAGAAAAACCAAACCCAACAAACAAGAAAAAGGAAAGGCTTTCCTCTTGCTTCGGAGCAGGTTTGTTTATTTTGTACACTATCCATCCATACACCTGTGACACAAATTCTAGGAACCTGCCACAAAGCATGACAGCACAACATGCCCCTTTTGTTCCAGGGACACTTGCATTTCTCCTCACCACGCAGCCTGCCTGCCTCAGGAGCCTGCAGGGCAGGGAGAACACAGATGGCTGCTAACCGTACACACACACGAGGTGGGGAGAGCAGGAACAGCCACCTTTGGGGAACATGGCTCAAATCTTCAGGTTAAAAAAGAAAGGAAAAAGACATCCCTGGAAGAGCTGGCTTGGGGGGCTGGGGTCTGTGAGGACCTTGTAAACTCATTTGATAAAGAAGCCTGCAGGCTCCCCGCTCTGTGGAGAGCAGTGATAAGGGTAGAGGAGGATTTGCTGCCTTGCTTTTGTTACCTTGCAGCTGTTGGTAGGTTGGACAAACTTAGTGGAGTACCTGGAGTGCTGTGGTGGGGTGAGGGGAATGCTCTGCACCCTCAGCTCTATTTATAGTAGGGCTTTTCCAGTTAGGAAGTTTTCCAACCAGGACAATGGGTGATTGGCTAAGATGCTGCACCTCTGAACCACAGCTGTGGTGTAGCCACAATGACCTAGCAGTAAATGCAGGGAGTTGATGTGGGAGGAAACACAAAAAAAGAAAACCCCAAAACCTCACAAAGACAACACAATTTGTTCTGCAGTTCTGGGTGAGGCTAGAAAACCTGCTAACTCTGAAAGCCCTAGGAAAAATGCTGCACTGCTTTGGAACCCTTCTGCTTGGCATAAGACCACGATTTGCTTCTTGCACACAAACATTCTGGGGCTCTCCTCACCCCCAGACTAAGCATTCTGCATTTCCTTGCCAATCTTGTAGCTGAGGATTTTGTTCCAGTCGATCTTGGTGCGGGTGACAGGCAGCTGCCGGCGTAAGGCTTTGAAGGTGGTGTCTGACATGGTCTGGTAGTTCTCACTGATGGCTGTCTGCAACAGCAAGGTTTGCTCAGGGCTAAGGTGCTGTGAGGAAGCAGGACTCTGTGCTGACACCACAAACCCTTCTCCTCAAGGTGAAGGAAATACACTGCTCACTCACAACCCCCTCACCAGGGTCTGTCTCTGCCCAGCCCCCTGTGGCTGCAGCAGCTCCTCAGGTGTTTCACTCATCTGTATCAAGTCCCTCACACAGGGACAGTGTGGAAAGCTGTGACACATCTCCAAATCTCCTCTCTATTTTTAACTGCCACAGAGGAACACACTCAGACTCACCCACTCCCTCCCATGCTTGATCCAGGCACTGTTTAAGATAAGCACCCAGCAAACCTGAGTGGGAACTGCACAGCTTTACAGCTACAGGCTACAAACAAATCCCACTGCCCTTTCCTAGGGGGTTCTTACAGTCCACACCAGGTTCAGCCCAGAATGAGGTCACTTTTCCATGTCTCCAGGCACTAAGAATGGAGACTGAACTGATTCCATCCCATTTACCCAGCCCTGAGCTTACCTGGTACTCATTTTCTGCATTTTCTATGATCTTAATAAACTCCTTAGCTGTCTGGACATCACTCTGCAAAAGGGAAAACCAGACCTTTATGTTTAGGAGCAGCTTTCAAAAGCTACACTGCAGGTTTCTTCTCAAATAACAGCCCAGGTATGGATGAAGGGGCTAACTCCAGCAGGTTCTGCCTCCCATCTGCAGGCTCATGATGGGTGTCTCAGAGGTACTGGCTGGAGCTTGTGCTCCAGGCTGAGGCAGGGCTGCACCCTAGTGAGCACTGAATGACCAGCACAGATTAGGGACTTTGTGACTGCTGCTCCCTCTGCTGTACCACAGGGCTTAGCACCCTGCTCTTGCTGCTTGTTTCCCTTGCCCACGGATACACAAAGCACATTCTGCCCTCTTTAACAGAGCCTCCAACAGGCTGCACCGTCTGAGGCAGTCTGATTTGAAGCAATTGAGAATCTGAGCTTCCCACAGGACCCTAAACACAACCACTCTGCAATGACACTGAAGAGGCTGCAGTCACACAAGTGTATGCTTCAGGAGATCTTAAAGGAATGAAACAGTTGCTTTATCACTAGGGAAAAAAGCCTTTTAGCACACTTACTGAGACCTGTACAGAGTCCTGGATGTCTTTATGACTGACCAGCTGAACGTTGCCATCTTCATAATAATGAACCTGAAGAGAAGCAAAAGGCTTCATTAGCACTCACTTCCTAGCCCCTGGAGCCCCCAAAAGCTACCAGCATGGCCCAACAGCCTTCTTGTGTCACTCTTCTCTGCTCACATGCAGGCTACAAGCAGGATGGCTTTTCTAAAAGGCCTTTGTCAAGACTGTTCAAGATTATGTTAATGCAGTGGATGCCTGGAGCTGAAATAAGAGCAATTAGAAAAGATTCCATGGGATAGGTTTTAGCCCTATCAAGTGAAGCTGAGTTGGAGGTGCAGAGGGCAGTGCTATGTAAGAAACCACAGGCCAGCCTGGAGATGATGTCCAAATCACTAGATGTAAGAATTAGGCTCTTGGATTGCACAGTTTAATAGCAGCTTGATTTGAGCAGGACTTGGGAAGCTGAATGCATTTGTGTTGAGAGAAGCAGAGTGCAGCTTCTCAGAAAAATCATCTCACCTGGATTTTGAGCACTGCAGCCACCTGAGCTGTGGGTGGGGTGATGGTAAACTTCCACTCTGATCTCCAACGACCATTCCTGCAGACAAGCAGAGCAAGACAACTCCTTCCCAAAAGTTCTAACAACAAACAGAACCAAGCCACCAAGAGCAAGCTGTGTCTGCTGTCATCCTGTGACCAGTGTTCTGCTGCCCTCCAAGGCACTCAATTCTGTGTCAGAAGCAGAGCTGAGTCAAGTGAGCAGCTCATCTCCCTGTGCTCTGGAACAGCTCAGGGGGCTCTGTCTGGCTCTGCCACTGCCCCCCCACCCCACTCTGGATAGGTTATTGAGCCACACCAAAGGCTGGAGGGAAGTGTTAGAGGAGGATGAGAGAGAGCAGCTTGGGAAGGCCAAGGCTACCTGCCCTCCAGACTGTCTCAGAAGACAGTGGATGGGTTTAGCTGAGGACCAGCAAAGGAAGGAGACAGTGTTGAAATGGTCTTACCAGAAGTTCTTGGGCTGGAACTGGTGGCTCTCAATGCAGGCAATAATTGTCTGCTGCCCATCTATAGATTTACCATAAACCTGCAGTTAGAAAAAGAGTTAAAAAAGCCCAAATGCTGAGGAAAACCATTCTTGAGCTCTGTTCTTGGCAGCACCATGAAAGTTTCTTGTTCCCAGTGAGGTACCACAATGTGCCACCACCACCAGCACTCTACAAGACCTCCACTTGCACCTGGGTGCAAATAATGCCTCCTTTTTATGCACTGTGGTGTCCAGGTGCTTGCCATGACCTCATGTAAAACTTGATGTAGTGGAAAGTGTCCCTGCCCACAGCAGGGAGGAACTAGATGATCCATGAGGTCCCTTCCAACCCTGACAGTTCTGTGAGAAATAAAGTCTGCCACACCTCTGCCACTGTGTGCATGCCAAGATACCTGCATCCTCTTTCACAGGATGTCAGGGGTTGGAAGGCACCCAAAGAGATCATCAACTCCAACCCCCCTGCCAGAGCAGGACCATAATCTACCTCAGGTCACACAGAACACACCCAGATAGGCCTTGAAAGTGTCCAGAGAAAGAGACTCCACAGCCTCTCCGGGGAGCCTGTGCCAGTGGTCTGTGACCCTTACAGTTAAGAGGTTCCCACTTGTGCTGAGGTGGAACCTCCTGTGCTGCTGCTTCCATCCACTGCTCCTTGTCCTTTGGAAATGGTCATTCCAAAGTCAGCAAAAACACCAATGAGGATGGGCCACAAAGATGCTCAGCGAGCTGCAGCAGCTCTGCTCTGAGGACAGGCTGAGGGAGCTGGGGCTCTGCAGCCTGGAGAGGAGACGGCTTCCAGAAGACCTTGCAGTAGCCTTCCAGTATCTGAAGGGGGCTACAGAAGGGCTGGGGAGGGACTATTGACAAGGTCTGGGAAAGGCAGGACAAGGGGAATGGGTTTGGACTGGCAGGGGGGGGATTGGGTGTTAGGAAGAAGTTCTTTACATTGAGGGTGGTGAGACACTGGCACAGGTTGCCCAGGGAGGTTGTGGAGCACAGAAGCACAGAATGTGATCACCATTGGGTGCCTCTGTGCTCTACAATCTCCCTGGAGGTGTTCCAGGCCAGGTTGGATGAGGCCTTGAGTGACCTGTGCTAGTTGGAGGTGTACAGGGGGTTGGAACTAGATGCTCTTTGAGGTCCCTTCCAATCTAAACCATTCTGTGATTCTATGGAGAGCTCAGGCAGCACAAAGCCCACTCCTGGTCCTGACTGCCAGGGAGCAGAGAACCTGAGGAAGAACAAAGTGGATACTCAACAGTGCAGAAGCCATTGGGGTAATGATCCTTCACATAAGCCCTCAGGGCACTGTCGCAGGCATCTCTCCACTGCTTCAAAGCTGACTCTGTCTCCTCAGGCTGGGGATCACTTGCTTCTTTCCTTAAATGGTCAAACTTAAAAGAGAGTTTGTTTCTTGGGTCTAAGAATCTGCCATTGCCCAGATCACCATGCTCTGTGATTAAGACCTGGAAAAGAAGTGGGAATTTAGATGCTTTACACTCAAGTTATGCTGCTGGCAATGGGTTGGTTTGCTTTCCCCCCAGACTGTTTCAAGAGGTATCAATGTTTCTACTTTGAGCTAAAAGGCCACACAAATAAGGGCTGTGAAGAGGCTTTAGGTTCTGTTCCTCACAGTGATACCACTCTTGGTCTTCTCTCCCAGAAATGGTCCTACCACAACAGCAGATATATTCAGTTTCCAGCTGGCCATCCTTACAATACACACAGGTGATTTTGAAGTTAATTTTGCCCTTTTTCTTCCTCATTTCTAAAGGGAACAGAGAATTTTACTCTGGAATTGACCATTTACTGTCATGGTCCATGGAGCAGTAGCTCTCTTGGTCAAGAAGAGTCTAAGAGATGTGGCTACTTCTAACACCCACTAAAGTACAGAGCAAAGCAGCACTGAGCCCTCCCTCTTTCCTTTTGTCTCATTCTGGCTTCCCAAACACTGACTTCCTTATTTAGATTTGTTTTTGCAGGCTGCACTGTCATTGTCTCTTGCCAAAGCTATTTCTATGGACAGCCCTCTTAAAAAATATCTGTGACAGCAGAGTGCCTGTGGGTCAGTGCTTGCTTCTCAGAGGACAACAGATGGCCAGGCCAGCTTTCCAGTTCTGGGAGCTCCTGCTGCTTGCTCTCCAGAAATTGCTTTGGTTTTGCTGCCATAGGCTGGATGGTATCAGATTGGTGCCACCAAAGACACAATGTGGGCTTTAGGGTGGCTGGGAAGAGATCAGAAAGGCAGAAAATAGAAAAGCACTACTAAGAATCTATTACCACTCACTAGGAGGAAGTGTCAGCAGGTAGCAGCATAAGGATTTTTAATTGAGCTTTGAATGATCTTTAATAATTCATACCCCAAGTGGGATTCCAGTGAGTTGAGCAAGGAACAATGAATCAGAGCTTCTAGGCAGTATTAGACAACACTTAGAGAGAATATGTTGGTAGTGAGGATGTGGGAGGAGAGGTGAGTAGAATGAAATTAGACAACATCTTGATGCAGCAGCATTTGTATTGGGTATGGCACTCATGGTCTGGCCAGTGTGGTAGTGTCAGGTCATAGGCTGGACTTGATCTCAGAGCCCCAACAGCTGTGTGATTTTGTATTGGTTTGGCAGTGCAGTGATACAGCCCAAGAGTAGGAAGTGTTTTCTCTTACCTGATCATCATACCCTTCTATCTTCACTGGAGTGAACTGATCCATGTTGTACTGTGCAAAAGCACTGTCAAGAACAGAAAGAAGAGGAACTGAGCTTTGGCTGCACATGCACATCTCTCCTGACTCCAGCAGCTACATGCTGTGATTTCTATTACAGACAATGTCAGCTGAATGTGGCAAACAATCCTCCTGGGCACTCTTAAATGGTTCTTCAATGCCTTTTATTGACAACAACTGTAAAACTCCAGATCTTTAAAACCAGGTTTAGTTAGTGATGGGCAGGAAAAGTACAGAGTTCAAAAGTAGAGCAGCAGGCAGCCTGGGGGGAATCTGAGCAAGCCAAGGCAAAGCAGGCACAGCCCAGCTGCAATTCAGACAGCAGCAAGGTAAACAAACCAGTAGGCTAATATTGACACAATTTCCTTCTGCAAAGACCTGCTGACAGGTCACCTAGCCTGAAGTCAAATCTTGGCATCAAAAAGCTCATCTGCATAACCTTCAAGCATCCCCTGATGAGGCTGTGAGAATAAACAAGATCTTTGGAAAGCTTTTTTACTGAGGGCAGTTCTTTTTCTGAACTTCACTAAGGATTACTCAGTGTTTCAGGCCTCACTTGCTTGACAAATGATGCTTAAACAAGATCAGACTTGCTGCTGCAGAGTGGAACTTTGCCAGGTTGCCTTCCTGACAGCTTTATGCAGCCTCAATGGCACAAATTCCAACTCAGGGCTTGAAAAGGAATTCTCCTGTGCCTCTCCTTGGGTAGGTTGGTGGAGGATAAGGAGCTGCAGCCAACTGCTCCCAATACAGCAGGTGGTTTGCTTTGTCACAGCAGGCTGGGTGTGAGGAAACAGCCACCTCTGATGGCAATCTGCTTGTGTTTGAGGTTTCAGTACTTACTGCGCTGCTCCTTCCCTGAGAAGATTGTCATTGTTGAGCAATAACCGAACATCTGGAGAGGAGAGAGCTTGGGTTGGTTACTGGAGGTTTGATCAAACCTTTCCCTTGATGCATTTCATTCTCATCTGTGCCAAGGGCAACATTCAAATGACTCAATCGTCTCATCAAATGCAGCCACAGAACAACAGCTTCCTCTTCCCTCAACACTCAGCCTTAAAAGCAGGGTGTTGATGCACAGCTTCAGGTGAAACACAAAGGGAACAGCACTGCCCACGTGTGCCCATTCACTCACCATTGAACACCTCGTTGAATTCTCCAGGGGGAGCATGAGTGATGAATTTTGCAGCTATGCGCACCTGCAACCGAGGGCAGAAGCAAGGGAACTGAGGACAAAAGATCAGAGAGCAGCACACTGCACCCTCCAACCCACCAACAAACCCAGCTCTGACAGTGACAGCAAGGGGCAAATTTAGGGAGAACTCAGCCTTGCACTGTCAGGATGGAAACAGTCTCCTAAGACAAGATTTTTTCAGTGTAGCCAAGCAGAATAATTCCAAATGTACTCAAGAAGCTGGAAAACAAAAAGCCATTTTCCTCTGCATCTGGGTCAGGCCAATCCCCAGAACAAACCTAGGCTGGGTGCAGAGTGGGTTGAGAGCAGTTCTGAAGAAAGAGGCTTGGGTGTATTGATGAGAAGCTCACTGTGAGCTGGCAGTGCCCTCAGGCATTGCCCTCAGGCAGCTGTGTGCTGGCTGCAGCCAGAGCAGTGTGGGCAGCAGGGCAAGAGAGGGGACTGTGCCTCTTGGCTCTGCTGAGATCCCACCTCAAATCCTGCCTCCAGTTCTGCTGTCCCCAGCAGAAGGACACAGAGCTGCTGGAGTGAGGCCAGAGGAGGCCACAAAGATGATCCCAGAGTTGGAGCAGCTCTGCAGTGAGGACAGGCTGAGGGGGCTGGGGGGGTGCAGCCTGGAGAAGACTCCAGGCAGACCTTTGAGCTGTCTTCCAAAAGCTGAAGGAGCTATGGGAAGGCTGCAGAGGAACTTCTCATTAGAGACAGGACAGAGAGGAATGGTTTGAAGCTGAGGGAGAGCAGGGTTAGACTGGAGCTGAGGAAGAAGTCTGTCAGCACAAGGGTGGCAAGACTCTGGAATGGGTTGCCCAGGGAGGTTGTGGATGCCTCCTGCTTGGGAGTGTGCAAGGCCAGGCTGGATGAGCCCTCGAGCAGCCCTGGGCATTGGCACAGGTGATCTCTGAGGTCCCTTCCAAACAAAGCCATTCTGTGATTGCAATAAAGCTGCAGAGTGCTCTGAACTGCACCACATATCTTGCCTTGTCAGAGTTCAGCTATTGATTCTGTTGGAACTAGGAAGAGTTTATGGTGCTCATAATCAAATCTTCTATGGATTTTACAGGACTAAAGGGAACAGAATCATCTCAGAAGACTTGAAACAGGAATGGCACCAAATGAAAGCCCTCAGAGTAATAAAACCATCACATTTCTCCCAGCAAGCCCAAAGCTGTGCTGCAGCCCTTCTTGCTCAGCCAGACATTTCCTGAAGAGGAACTGCAGAAGAGTCCTTACAACTCTGATTACTTTCTCCACTTTTCATCCTGAGCAGTAAAACAAAGGAGTGTGCATATATCCAGCTCCTTAGCTGAGTTCTTATTGCCAGAGCTGGAAATAACTTGCCTCTCTCCACAGCCTTCCCTGTTTTAATTAGAAATTGTTGGTGGTGTTTGTCACACAATGATTTAAAGCAAGCCTTGAAAGGAACTAACCACCTACCCAAACAAAGGGCCTCTTGCCTTATTCCAACAGGATCAAGTAACAGCTCTGCCTTTAACTGGCTTGAGCTTCAGACAAAAATAGATCATCTTCCAAATTAGCATTTACTTAAAAAAGCCCAAACCACCTCTCTATGCATTCTTAATGACTTAAGTCACAAAATGCAGAAGCTTTTAAGCCAAACTGCTGAAATCAGGAGTGGAATGTGAGAAAGAAGGTGCAGAGGAATTAATTCAAAATGCCAACTGCTGCTGGGTTTTGGAGTTGTTTTCTTTCAAGTGGTGACAGCTCAGTGGCAGGATGTTGGTTTGCATGCAGAAGCACAAAAAGAAGACTTTCTGCAGTCTGACCTACTTCCTGGCCATCACTGCCATTTCAGGTAGCTCTGCAGCATGCAGCAAAACCCAACTTCCTGCTTCTAAAATGAGGAAAGTCTCAGAGAAGGAAGCTGCTCGAATTTGAGCAGGCAAAATGGCAGCAGAATGAGCTTCAGTACCCCTGAACTGAAAGGAATCCCTCAGCTCACCTCAAATATGCCTTTGGGGACTAGAGAGTGAGGCTTAGTGGGGATGCAATGAATTAACTTTGCTCTAGTAACTATTTTTGTTTGTTTCTCTTGCACTGGTAAACTCAAGAGTGTAAAAAAAGGAAACAATCCTAGAGGGGTCTGAATGGTTATTAAATGGATGCTGTAGGGACTCTGCTGCAGGTTTCTTTTTCAGATCCCCACTCAAGATGAGCTTTTCCTACATGTGCAGCATGGAGCAACTTTAAATCGAATCTCACCTGCCTGAGCTGGGGCATGAAGTAGAATAAAAGCTCCAATTTCAAGCAAAATCCCTCCTGCTCCACTAAATAAAGTCCTTGGGCACAGGTGGTTCTCAGAACTCTGTTCTTGCAGGACAATCTTCCTCCAAGTGCTTTGGAAGAACTGCAGACTGCAGGTGAATGCCAAGGGAGGAGGAAAAAGTGACCCCACGCTCTCTGACTCATTCCCAGACCAAATACCCAGCCCAGGTTAAGCCCAGACAGGGACCACAGCTCTGCTCCTGGTCCCTCGAGACTTTGCTGGATAACCAAATGGAATCTACTTCACCTTCTGCACCAGCACAACCTCCAACACAAGGAAGCTTCATTTTCTCACATCAAATCCAAGGATTCCTTCAATTTTAGCAGTTTGAATGCAACTCAGCCAAATGGCATCATGTGAAGTATTTAATACAGCACTGGACAGGTTTCAGTTCTGTGCTAAAGACCATATGAATTCTGTCCTGGAATCCTTGTGCCACACAATGCTCACACCACCTAAAATATTACCTACAGGATGAACTGCACCTTCAAAGCTCTAGCTGCTCCTTTCATGAGGAATGTCAAGGTATGGAAGCTGAAACTGCTGAGCTAAAGGAAAATGAAAGCAGGCTCCAGACTTGTAGGATCCACGACCACCCCTGAGCCCTAATGCTCCCTCCAGAACATTAAAAATCAAAGCAAAATAAAATCTACATCTAATATTTTTATGCTGTGAGGAAGAGTAACAGTGGATTTTTTAACTTGCAGCCCAGACAGCAACTGTGTGCTGGGCTGCAGCAAGAGCAGTGTGGGCAGCAGGGCAAGGGAGGGGATTCTGCTCTCCTCAGACCCCAGCTGCAGTCCTGGGTGCAGTTCTGGAGCCCCCAGCACAGGAAGGACATGGTAGTGTTGGAGCCAGTGCAGAGGAGGCCACCAAGATGCTGAGAGGGCTGCAGCAGCTCTGCTGTGAGGACAGGCTGAGAAAATCAGGGCTCTGCAGACTGGAGAAGGCTTCCAGGAGAGCTTGGAGTGGCCTTGCAGGATCTGAAGGGGGCTGCAGGAAGGCTGGGGAGGGACTATTGACAAGGGCTGGGAATGGCAGGACAAAGGGCAATGGGTTTGAAGTGTCAGAAGGGAGACTGAAAGTGGATGTTAGGAGGAAGTTGTTTGCAGTGAGGGTGGTGAGACAGTGGCACAGGTTGCCCAGGGAGGTGTTCAAGGGCAGGTTGGACGAGGGCACCCAGCGTCGCTTTGTAAGGCTGTAATTTCCCCCACAAATTCCCACGCAAGAGGCACAATCTGTTTCGTTTCTCCCTTCCCTAATACCGCTCCATTTGCTCCTGCTTGGTCCCTTCCACTCAGTATAACTTGCAGCATCTAGCTGGAAGTTGTTGCCGGCAGTGGGGGCAAGCAGAGAAGGTGCTCGGAGGGTGTTCTGGAGCCGAACAGGTCGCTCAGCACCTTCAGAGGCGCCGCTAACTTTGCCCAGATGGGGAACGAAAACCCAAGAGCGGCGAAAATATTTCCGTGCACCGAGGCACCTGAGCTGCACCTCTGTAACGCGGAGATGGAAAAACAAAGCCTGGCGCTGCCCAGTAACCGCCGCTCCCCGGCCGCTGTCTCATTCGGACAGCGGCGGCCCAGCCGGTAGCGGGGGCCCGCCCTCAGCCTGAGGGAAGCCTGCTCGCCGGTACCGGGAGGTCCTTTCCGCGCCCCCGCCCCCTTCCTCCCCCCCACGCCCGCTGCCCTCTCGCAGGTGCTGCGGAGACAGCGTATCTGGCCTGCCGCAGCGCAACGACTCCCTCCCTACCTTCTCCTCATCCGACACCCGCTCCTCGAAGTCAGCCATCTTGGCAGGTCCGGCCCCGGCCCCGCGCGGAGCCTGCCGGGAGCGCC
>VWYK01122078.1:794-14148 GCA_013399775.1 Semnornis frantzii
ACTTTCATTTGCCTCTCTACAGCTCACATGGAGTGAGACATTTTCAGCAGACCACTGTCAAAACAAAGCTCTCTCTGTGCCTTTCTCCCATACACTGGAGCTAAAGAAGTCTGCAGGAAAGAGGCTGAGGAGAAGCTGAGGAGGAAGGCTCCCTAGAGGGGCCATCCTGCTGGCCCTGCTTGAACTTAGTGAAATTTGCTCAGGGCAGTATGAAGCATTTGCATTCGCTTTTCAGCTCAAGTGTGGGAACTGACTTAACAGAATCTCCAACAAACCTACTTTTTCACAACTAGAATCAGCCTTTTTCTGTTCATATCTGGCTGATATTAATTACTGCAGTACACCACTTGCAGTGCAGCAACCCTCAGAGAAAAAGCAGGCCCTTCTGTACCAGGTGTGACAAGAACAGCCTGAAAGTTCCACAAGTCAGTTTCATCACTTTGTAACTCCTTCTGAGAGAGGGATTAAAAGAAGAGACCCAGCAAAGGACTTAAACATCTACAAGTCAAGTGATATTAGGGCAGAATCCAGAGCTTTTCTGTTTCCAACATGTAAGAAGGGCTGTAAAAAAGGGGCTTGCTAAGGTAGCCCATAGCATATCCTTTCTGGGGACATTTTTATCTTATACATTCCCCTTATGGCTATGCCGTCCCTTTAGATGAGAAGTGAGGCAAAGACAAGTTGATGGCCCCCAAAAGCTGATGCATTAAACAAGGAATTGCCCAGAGTCAATGTATTCAACATGCAGCTGCCTACAGCTCATTAGTCAGAGTGGCTGAGAACAGGGGTGGGTGGTAAATCTCAGCCCTGGAAGCCTTTATTTAAGCAGCTCCCAGTAGTCCTGTGCCTACTTAGAAAGCCTTGCCCCAAAAATGAGGGGGAGAGGGCAGGGCACAGGGGGTAGCAGGTGCAGGAAAAAGTAGGATTGGGAAGTGCGCATCTCTTTGAATTTCTGACTGGGATTCTTGTTTTTCTGTTCAGTGAAGGACTTGGAGAGTACCACTTACCCACTTCTACCAGTGCAGCAGCTATGAAGCAGTTGCTCTCTTAACCTCAGGTCTTTCAAACCTGCAAACAGGAGTTTCTTGAAAAATGCCCCAAATATGGTAATATGGGTTGCTGTATGGCCATGGCATTCTTCTTTACTTTTGCAGTCTTGACACCATGCAAGAAGTAATATTACACTTGGTGGGTCAGAAGGGCATAAAGCAGCAATGGTTTTGTGCAAAAATGACCCCAGACTGAAACCCAGCCTGTTTCTTGCAGGCAAACTCCCAGACTCTTGGGGTATAACTGCATCTATACCTTTGTTTCAGAGAAAGTGTTTGCATTTTGGTGTATAACTAAGTAGGGGACAAAAAGGGCTTTTTATTTCTGTTAGCAAAATAAATAGTTCACTTTTAAGTTTCCTACTTATTGTCTGAGCGTGTTAATTATTAGACCGTTGTTTTGGAAGGAAAGCATCAGGTGCCGCAGGCTTCCCTGAGAGGCCTCACTCTCTGAATGAGCTGTGACTGAATGCCCTGATTCCAAGTTTAGGTTTGAATAAGCCCTGAAGCCTCACAATAACCCAAAGTTTTATCAGAGTATGTTGGTTCATGATCACAGAATCACAGAATCAATCAGGTTGGAAAAGAACTTCAAGATCATCAAGATCAAGACAATGTAAGATGTTCATGTGGCAACTGGGCAGGAATATCCAAGTTCACAGTTTTGAACTGAGATTACAGTTATTTCTAATGTGGGTGCCGGGCACTGGATAGAAGTAGTATTTGGTGATATGCTCAAATGCATGCAGGTTGGTGAGGGATACATAGCAGCATTCCTGTGCCTTAGCTGTGTGCTGTGACCTGAGAGACCTTTACTTAAGAACTGTTTTTCAAAGAGTAAGCAGTTGCAATTGTATTTCATTGCAAACCTTTGTCCTGTAAATTACTGCAGTGTGTAAGTTCATCCTTTGGATCTGGGGCCCTGAGTTCATCTTATCGAACAGCCACAGCCCACTGCTCTGCTTTTCAGAGAAACCCCTTGGATTAGAGGCTCTTTTTCATCAGTGCCTACCTGCTTCCTAATAAAGCCGGTATCTTAAAAGAGTTTCTCTTTAACGTGCTTGTCAGGGCATTGATAACTCGGTGTATTTAAGTAATGATAGTCCTAATGTTGCCAAATGGAACTTTCTAATTCTAGAACAAAACTTTTCTGTCCCAGCGGACAGAGTTGTAATTTCCCCCTTTCTGAATTTTGCCATGCAGGATTGCCCTAGGATTTGATAAGACAGAGCTCTGATGCACCATAATCCCCTTCTGTCCAGATATGGCTAACTTTTACAGCTTTCTAAAACTCTTCAACGATGTTGAGGATACAAAAGGAGAAAAAAAGATGAAAGAAATTATTTGCTTTTATTTATTACTTTGGGTGTTTTTCAAAATGTGGATGTCTCTGTTGAAAACTCTCCCTATTACTCAATGTTGCCTCGCACAGGGACAGTAATTTTTCTTTGAACATTTTATCAAACTTCACTTAAAGCTACACGATACACTGACTCATTCATAACCACTTGGAGAACTTTTTATTCTCAACTGGTTTAAATCTGGAAGTGTTTCAGGGCTGGATTAGATTATAAAATAAAGCCTTTGGTATGCTGATGTGATGAGCCGACGAGCTGAGGGTTACTACCCTTTTATTATCATGTGGGAAATAAAATCGCATACCTAGATTCAGAGGGCATGACTCATGGCTCACTTGTGTGCGATCACAAAGCCGGCTCTGTTCTGGAGTGTTTGCATAAAGACCTTCTGGCTGGGTGGCTGCAAGCACTTGGTGTGATGGGACACAGAGGTGGGTATTTCTGACTGACTCAAAGCCTCACTGGAAGCTCTCAAGGCAGGTAAAGATGAGAAGGGCTCAGGCTCTTCCTTGTTCCTGTACTGCCTGTGCAAAGGATAGAGCACTGCCATTACTGCTGCCTGTGGGCTACCACCTTAGCGAGGCATACTCGCAGACATATTTACTGAAATACTGGCAGTCCACACCCTGGGTGTTTAAGCTTTTAAAAAAGGGTTTTCCTTTGCAAGCAGAGCAATGCTGGAGGTTTCTTACTGTGAAATGAGAGAGTTTATCTCAAGACTAATATTTGCCAGGGCTAGTTCTGGTGTCCATTTTCCTATACTTGCCTGCCCTCTGCCACTCTCTCCTTCATTGCATTTCACCTGATACATTCCGCAACAGTCCCAGTAATCAAACATAGGGCCTAATTATCTTAATCTGTCTCCTATTCTGACTTATTAAAGCCTAATTAGTTTATAACAACATAGAGGCTGGAAGTAATTTGGAAACTTGGAGGAAAAAGAGCCAGCAACAATTGAACTGCAATAATGAGACTTTGGAAGAGCCCAAGTCCACAGCTGTGTTTACGCTGCCAGTTTTTAAGAACCCTGGATGCAGCTGCCCAAAGGACGCAAGGAAAGGACAATGGAGGTGTTGCTCTGGGGCAAGTTAAACAACTTGGTATTAAAGGATGCTACAGGCTTTCCCTGGTGCTTCCATGTCCTTCTAATATGCCCTGTGGTGTAGCCACATTTATTAGTCTGTTAAAGGTGTGTGATAATGCTGCAGTGTGGCCAGGATGCTCAGGCCTTGGTTAAGCACTTCTAGTGCCTGCTGAGGTTGGTGGGTAGAAAAAATGGTGAAGGGAACCTATTAGTTAGGAATTAAGGTGTGGTAAGAGAAAGCTACTGGATGCTGTTTGCCATTGTGCTAGAGGAAGGAATAGGGATGGAAAGATGCTCTTTGCCTCATGGCAAAACTGGAGGATTTTGATCACTGTTAGTACAGTGATATGCTGAACTGGTTTGGGAGATATTTGCTGGAGCTGGAGAAACCCATGACAGTGGTTTATAAGGGGGGAGTTAGAGCACAGATAGAAATACAGTGATATGTAAAACCTCCTCTTCCTACTCTGCCTAACAACAGTGGGGCAAAGAGTCCTCAAAGAGTCTTCCTCAAAAACCTGTCCTACAGAGACAGCTCTCAAGGATCAGAGTGACTGCTAGGTATCAGTGACAGCAGCACAGGCTTGTCAGACACAGCTCTTGGTTGTTAGAGTTTTTGTTAGGTTTTCAACAGTGTCCCACACAGCACATGTTGCGTATCTAACTGCTTGAAGAGAAGTGGAAGCCTTTGTATCACTGAATTAGATTTCTGATGGTGCACATAGTGGTAAGATGAAGATCTGTGATTCTTTAGGAATACATGAGGATCTAGCAAACACTGAACATGATTATGATCTGGCAGTTGGTTAGGGCTCTCACAGTCCATTTCAGTATGAGGATTGCAGAACAGAGTTTGACTGCACAGATAGTTTTGCTAAACTCTGCACTCAGCAGGGCATTGACCTTGTTTTTGTAACAGCTCTCAGTTTTTGTAATCCTGATGCTGTAAAATAAATAAAAATGAATAAGGGAGAGACTCAAAGTGGTATGAGAAATATAAACAAAGCAAGCAGTAGCAATGGATGGCTGACTCATTCTCTCTGTTATCATCCAGATGCTGTTACGGATTTCAGTTTCTCTTGCAGAATATCTCTGTTGCAGCAGAAAAAATGTAGAAGTTGTCGGGTTTTTTTTCTTGGTATCACTAACTTTATTCTCTTCAGAAACCAGTGCTGATATTCCAGGAACGCAGTGGCCAAGGTAGCTGGGGTGAGATCTCAAGAATGCTGGTGGTGCCAAGCTCTCATTGATCTGGATACCTCTGTCTGCTGTTTGTCCCCAGCTTATTTTATGCAGCATATACTTGGAAGCTGGGGAATTCTTTCAAAGAAAACAAGTGCTGTGTGACCTTTATGCACGTATCACAAATAAGTATCTTATCTTATAAAACTTTCTAGGAATGACAAAGTTCTGCCAAGATGGCTGTGTTGGTGCAAGTACTTTCTGTATGAACAATGCAGCAGGAGTTAAGTAGCTTCTGAATGTTGTTCTTTTGAATGGAGTACAAATGTAGAAAAAACCCAAACTGAATCCCCCTTGAAAGAGTCAGACACTATTGCGCTGTGATAAAGGAACAAAATGAAGTGCAGGACTATGCTTTCAAATATATATATTTTACTGTTAGAGGGCAAGTATTGAATCTCTAACTGTAAACTTTTGTATTTATGTATATTTCCTTTTATATTTCCATCCAACTCTTCTGATCTTTAAACTAACTTGAAAACAAACCAGACTTAGCCTGCCCTTTCACATGTGTTAGGCAAAACCACAAACAACAACTATGCCAAAACTTGCCTGGAACAAGTTCATTAACACAGCCTAATGAGACCTGACACACAACCAGAAAAACAGGAAAATATTTTAACATTTGTGAATCGTTATTAGAAGAACTTGCCCTTATTTTTCTTTCTTTTTCTTTTTCTTCTCCCCTTGGGGTTAACATCAGTAGAAGACATTATTTTTCAAAAACACCAAATGAGGTGGGGAGATCAAGGACTGATGCTGAAGGCATTGGTGCATCTTAGCTGGCTTAGGATCTGCCATGCTTTTCCCATCTGAGCAACATAAGGGGCTCTTCCAGAAGGTGATTCAGAGCATCTAATTTAGCCTCCCCTGGAGAGCAGTTCAGAGTTGTCTGCCTCTTTGATGAGTGAATTAAAAGACTGAGGGCAATACCTGGTTAATCTAAGGGGAATTTATACCACACACAGAGGTGCCAGGGGCATTTTAATAATGGGACTTGAAACCCTTGGCTCATGATAATCGGACTCTGTTCACTTCTGTCAAGGTGAACATCCCCAAGTCGTTGATATCCTTAGCACAGACCTGTGTCCTGTTGCCTTAGAGCTGTTCTGACTTGGGTACTGACTTTCTTCCAACAACCTCAGCTCAGAGTATTTTCACATATATAAAGTATGCATTTCCGTGGGCAGACTTACTGTTTGCATGAAGGATGTAGTCATTTCATCATCACACAGCCTCTGCTCTGGTCCTAGGATTGTTGATGGGAATATTGCCTACTATAAAAGAGATAGGTCTGCTTCTGGCTACAGATCATAGGATGGTTTAAGGCTGACACTTTTTTGGGCTCATATAAATGTTCTCCTCTTCTGACCATACGTTAAATAGCTGTTTTAATATACAGCTATCTTCTCTTATTCTGACTGTAATACTTTCTGTATTCAGTGGCAGGACTGCAAGAACAGGCTTTGAATGGACTCCAGCTGCTTGCTGCTTTCTATGCCACAGCCCAAGCCAGAGACTGAATAGTGGCATACGCAGGGATTGCCTTTGGCAGAGAAACTTGACGCTAAGAATTTCATTTAACTCAGCCACACACCGAGTTTTTGCAAACAGCAGGGGGAGCTCAGATTCTGCCTGAATCCCAACGAAGCAGAGAAAGTATTGTGATGAAATTCTGTTTTAACCAGGATGAAAAAATCCCCAACCCACACACTTGTGGGATTTTTCTTACAAAATTGCATATCCCCCCACCCCGCTCACCTTCCAGTATGCCACAGGGAGACAATTAGAATATGTAAAACAGATAATATGGTAATTAACATGAACAGTTCTCTAATAAAAGCATTGCTGGGACGTTTCTTGTAAAATTGTAAATGTGTGTATTTAATCTTTATACTTCCATAGAAGAAGGTCAAAAGCAGCTTTAATACCCATTTCATGGAATCAGTCCCCAACTGTTTCTGAACTTAGTAATGGCTGAAATCACTATTATTTAGGTGAAAATTAATACTTGGATATGAGAGACCAAATCCATCTCTAAACCTGGCTGGCCAGAGGCGACTTTGATTTGAAGGTATGTGGTAGTATAAGGCTGCTTTGCTGAGTGCCACATGAGTACTAATAAATCCACCCTTTATCCCTGCGCTTCTGTAGGTAAATGAGCACTATCAGGCTTTGTTGGCGCCGAAGAAATCTGAAGGCACGGATGGCAGTGACTGATGCATGATTATACTGTCAGGATAGGATTGCGAGATTAGGATCTGGCTTCTTGGTGTTTCCCTCAGAAAGGCTGGACCAGTTTTGTCAAGCTCTTTTATCCAGGATCCAAAATCCATTTCTAATTGCTTCCCCACAACCCCCTGAGATCCCACAGCCTGTCAGATCTCTGCACAGGCAGGTGGGAAGGCTTGGTGGGGGCTGGCAGAGGATGACAGGGGGATTGAACAAGTTTTGGATGGGTGTAGTTTTGAAGAAGATAGGAAGCAGGTTAATCCTTCTCCCTGGATCTGGTCCAGTGGGGAATCCTATGGGAAAGTGATGATTTTGCTATCTTTAATCCCATAAGATGTAACACAGAGGATATTTCCTTATATTTCTATTGCACGCCCTCCGATTTTGAAATTTCAAAGTAAACTGAGCAATCTGCAGTTCTGTAGAACTATGGCTTTTCAAGGCTCTGTGGGCAAGATGAGTTTGCTGCCACGCTTGTTGCAGGGAAACAATCCACAGAGCTGAGAAAAGGAGAGAATAGCCCTTGAAGTCAAACCCTAGATGTCAAACATAGTCTTCTCATTCTTGAGATATTTCTTTGTGAAGTACCTTTGTGGTGTTTATTTGAGCAACTATATCCTCATGAATGTCTTTGGTAATGGGCCCTGTGCAGGCTAAGTATAGTATCCAATGTAAGCAATGCTGATGCAGTCTCCAGGAGGGAGAAAATAAATGCTGACTAGCCAGGAAATGCAATGATAAAGATAAAACCTTTGCTTTTTGCTGTTACTTTTCATCATCTGCTGAACCAATACTTTGTTGTCAATAAGCAGGAAACGGAATTTGTTTAGACTATCTAATATATATGTGTGCGTGTATATATATTTATTGTTACAGCTGTCCCATTGTTTAACTCTAGAAAGAGAGATTGGTATTTCAAGGAGTTTCAGAATCTATAATAAACTTACAGGTGAACGAAGGAGCAGGGAAATGTTACAGCATGTTGATGATGAATCCAGTGTCCCTCTAAAAATCATAGTCATTGAATATGCTGTCTGGAATTGAGGATACGGAAAATACAGCTAAATCAAGGACTTCGGCCTTTCAAGTAGGTAAGAGATGAAAGGCAGCAGAAGCAGAAGTTTGCTCTGACAGGCTGAACAGAGAAAACCAAAGCTTTATGGCAATGCACATGCCTCTGTGATAAACTTTTGACCAGCATCGAGATGCCTCAGAAAGAAGAGAGGCCAAGGAGGGATGGGCCCCACGGCTCCCCAGAGCAGGGGACACAACTTGTGTGAAAGGTAGCTTGTGTGGCATGTGAGTGTGAAGTATGCGCCCTTCTTGCCTCTGTAGGAAATGTGTCCTTACACGCATTGCCGCATGAAGCCTCCCTATCACACTAATGAAGGCCAGACTGCTGTGTGTGAATGGGTAATGGTGCTTTCCCACCACTTCAAAGTCCATGTATTTCACTCTATTTTTTTTCAGCTGTGATGTTGAAAGAGATGATTTTTTGCCTCTAAAAACCACAGCCACTGAGTAGTTAATGAAGGGCGCTGGTTTTGAAACTCCCAAGGGGCTGATCCTGCTTCTTCCAGCTTTGCCATGACTTTTGCTTGGGAACTAAGTACTGTACTGGATCCTCTCTGCTGATTAAGACTCATAACCACAAGCATAAGTGTCTGAGAAAGTGTGATGAAGAGTCAGCACTTGATGTTGCGTTGCCACAGACAGAAGACATCAGTCTCACCATATGTTTGTGTGTTTCATTGCCCAGTGGTGCAAGACACCAGAACATGGACAACCCCATTCTTGGGCTGCACCTTGCTTGTTTGCATACTGCTGCCAACAAGTGTCTGAGTCCTTTCTGTGCCAAAATAGTGACACAACAAAGTCTCACTGTCTTAGATGGGTCATACCCAAATAGCTGAGGAGTACAAAGAGGAGTGGGCTGAAAGAAGAACCATGTTAGATTTGTTTTTCATTCATGTCTTTTTCATCTAATGGTGAGCAAACTTTAGGCTTTCTGAGCCCTGTAATAAGTACATTAAATGAGAAAACCTGAATAAAAGAATGAGGAGAGGCCTGGTCATTGACAAGGGGACAGGAAAGGAGGCTGAGTTGAATAAATGCATCTTGTGCATGGTTGGAAAGGACTACAAAATGCTGTTGGCCCTTGGGAGCTGACAACCCCTCCAGTTACTGAAGGGAATAGCTCTGTGCCATCACCCATGCCTGACCCCTTCATGAGCAGAAGTTGCTGCCACCTCTTGCACCTCATGCTGGTTTCTCTGAAGTACTAACTGCCAAGCCAGTGCTGCTGGGAGGAGCAGGAGCCCTAGAGCCACAGGGAACTTATTGCCTTCTTTGTGTGTGTGTGGTCTCCCCTGCATAAGCCGGGCCCCGAAGGCTTTTGTGGAAAAGGGCAATCTTTGCTAGGACATGTTTCTGCTTCTTTATCAGTTGCTTTGGCTGTTGCCGGTTGCTTTATTGTGAGCAGATGTCTTTTGCTCAGCTTATTGACTGGAAATTGTATGCAGCTGCACTGAGAAAAAAATGAGCCTGAGTTACTTTACCTGCGAAGGCTATTTCAGTGGAGAGCTTCAACCTCCCCTTCAACCTCCTATAAGACTATTTAATTCATAATCGAGGCCTAGATTCAGATGGCTTTTGAAACGTGCTCATAGGTAGTGATGGACTGAGATTTGGGCAAAACTGATCCTTCCTTACTGCTGCTGTGCAGTTACATGCCTCACACGTGCCAGACAATATAGGGTAATAGAGCAGCCTATGCAACCGAGCCTGCTGCTGTAAAATGAACAGTGCACTCCTTTTCATTAACTTCTTCAAACACCTCAAGTCTATTAACTGCTCCCCTCGAGTCACATCACTATCATTGAAACAGCACTTTGAATATGTGTGACTGCAGAGAATGCTTCACCATTAATTTAGGAGAAAGCATACAGCTACAGTCACAGTGTGAAGCTGACTCACTACTTTTTTAATAAATTGAACAATTTTGGGGTTGAAGTATTCAAGCAGAGGAGAGTTCAACTTATCCAGAATAATTCTTGTGATGTGTTAGAAGACCTGGTTTATTGTTTGCTGAAGTTAAAGTTTTTAATGAGAAAAGGTAACTCACATTGTAGTTACCACATCAGCACTATAACCACATCTGTGTTTTCTGGTTTTATTTATATCAAAAAGAAAAAGAGTGGTGCATAATTTTGAGGAGGCAATGGAAAACACACTTCCTAATTTTCCATATCTAATTTAAGGGTCTCCAAGACAGAAGGCCCAGACAATTAGTAGAAAGAAATAAATTCCTGCAGAGAGAAGTTCAAGGAATGTGAGTTACATCTTTTCCCTGCAAGTGTAAGGGCTCATCCACAGAATGAGCAGGGAGAGAGCAATATCCTACAGTGCAGTTTTTGGTTTTTGTTGTTTTTTTTTTCCTTAAAAAAGGGGAATTTACACTTTTACATGTCTTTTTTTTTTTTTTAACATATAGTGGAGCAATGTGCTAGCACTATCTTTGGTCTTAATTGGTCTGCTTAAGGTGGTTGGTGCAATTTAGCTCAGCATATTCTGCTTAGCAGAAGCAAGTTACCTGAAGGTCAGGTGCCTAATAGAAACCATTTCACTTTAAACAGAACTCTCCTGGCCACTGTAGCAACCATTTCTGTAAGGCAACATCAGCACTGAAATGCTCCTCCCATTGAAAGGTGCAATCATGTAAAATTCTCCCTGTCCAATGGCAAAACTGGAAACAGAACTGAAAAATGTTGTACCACTTTTTGAAGAAAATGCCAGTCTACTCTCTGTTACAAATCAGTACTCAGCTCTCAGTTGTATTCCAGACAACAAGTTAATGCATCACTGAAATACCAAAGGACAAGATGTTTCTAGTACTCATAAGAAGAGAATTACCAATACTACTGGTAAATGGAAAGCTTTTATGTTTAGACTGTGGTGTGCTTAGATGCATATATGAACAGCCTTAAGGGACTTGCCAAAAAAAAAAAAAAAAAGCAGATTAAGAAAAAAGTTTATGCAAAAAAAGTTATAGAAAGTATTGACTACTTCTTCCCTAGAGCAGACCCAGACATTTCAAAGGAATTCTGACCTAGAGTTGGTAAGCAGATAACTTTCATCTTATTATTTATGAGAGAGAGAAGAAGGTTTGTTGGAGTAGCCTGGCAAAATTACAAGGATCCAGTTTCTTGGTCAGTGATCACTATGGGACTCCTTTTCTCCTTGTTGTGTGCATCAGGCTGATGTAGCGCATGTGCCAAAACAGCTCCAGTAGGAACCATACTAGTGCTCTGCTCTGAATTGCTCACAGAAAAGCCTAGGATGGCTCATTGCTGAGTATTTCACATGCATTTCAATAGACCAGGACAGAGGAGAGTTTTTGCAAAAGGTCACAATATGAAGCTGCAGGGATTTTCTAGGATGAGAAAAACTCAGCCTTTACTTACACCACAGCAACTCTGAGCATCACCTAGAGTTTTGTGGCTGGAACAGTAACAAAAATGGAGTAACAAAAAACGATATGGTTGGGCTGCAATGACAAGGAAAATGTGACTTCCAATGTAGCTGTGCAGTAAATGCAAGGGAAGAATCGGGATTTTTGGGACTTTTTTTTTTTTTTTTTTTTTTCCCCCTCCCCAGTAGACTGTAAAATACAGCATCACAAAACTAGAGAAATTCAAAGTGCTGTTTTGGAGAGGGAAAAGGAGACAGCTCTAAATGGTGCAGAATTGTAATGGAAGACGTGAGTGCTAGGGTCTTCTAAGGAAAGATATGAGTACTCTGGGGAATTCATATATTATGATTCTTAAGGTAGATGTTAAGGTGAGGTCTGTGATGGGAGAACAGAGACCATAAAATGCCCCTCCTGGGGAAGCAGTAATGCTTACTGGATCAAAAGTCTTATGGTCCACCATCAGCATTGCATCTGCCACAGCTCCTTCTGCCTACTCCCTCCTCCAGCTCCATCTGTGTCATCACTGGACCGAGAACGTTGCTGTGAAGGCAGAATTGCTATAAACTGTTTTTATGAAGAAAATTGAATCTGAAACTTTGGCTAGGGCGTGTTCTGAATCTTGGGGCATCTGTTTCATCCTTTGCTTTGTTTTTGTTTAGTACAAATATTTCAAGAACCATTTCTTTAGTTTTCTTATGTTTACTACTACATACTGAAATTCTAGATATTTAGGCAAGTACTCAGAAATATTTCAGCTCGTAGCAGCCAAAGACAAACAACAACTACTGGGAACATTCTTAGGATGTCTGAGACCACTGGATGTCCAGCTGATTGTCTGTTTCAGTACAATTCTCCCATTACAACAGGAAGCCAGAGCAAGGTGATAGATGACCTGCAGAATTTGACAGGGCTGTGGGAGAGATGATTTTGTGGAACTGCCTTCATCTCACAGCATCCCAATTAAAAGCTGTGCGGTTCTTAGGTTGTGCATGAACTGTGCACTGAAGAAATCTGTGCACTAAAGAGATCTGTGCACCTCTTTCCAAGTGGAAGGTGAATCATCCAAAGAGCAAAATCACTATGTGAACCCCTCATCCATTCAGACCATATCATATTTTCTCACCTCTCAGTATATAATGAGCCACACATCTTGAGACCAAAGTATTCCAGCACTATTTAAGGATGGGTATCTCCCTGAACTCATGTAGTCTTGAAGCTGTGATTCCACTTGGAGTGGCCAAAAACATTCTAAGAAAAACAGGTTATTGAAATAATTCTGTGTTTTTTTAAACAACCACCAAGCTACTACAGAGAGTTTTGGAAACCATTGTGAAAGAAACCTGAGTAACTGTAATTTTCAGGAAATGAGAGGAAGGCAAGCTGCATTTTTAACTTTAGCAAAAGAAATTCAGCTATAAGCAGTGTAGCAGCACCTAGGAGCTCAGAATCAACAGCAGAAGAACACACAAGTGTTGTGTGATTGATTTAATGTTGTTGCAATCTCTTCAATTTCTTGAGAAGGCAAGACAGAAGTATATGTTTGTTTTTCAGCTTTGTGATTGGTACCTTCATTCTTATTGCTCAGTTCTAGTCCATATGTTTTCAAATTTAGATCTGATGATTTCTGTCATTGCACCACATATCCTTTGAAATCCCTCATCTTTAGATTTTTATTTTCAGACTTACTATATGAAGAAATGATCACATTCTGAGTTGGTTCCCATTTAAGGAGTTTACCTGCAAGGAATGATCAGGTATTGTAGGAAGATTATATGGCAGATGGAGGAAGACATGCATTTCTAAACCAGTGCAACAGTAGATATTCTTTAGTAATGTCTATTAGGTTGAAACTTCTTTACTTCTTTACTCTGAGGATCAAAAAAACCCAACCAACCAAGCAACAACCAAAAAAAAAAAA
>VWYK01122095.1:0-18320 GCA_013399775.1 Semnornis frantzii
ATTTTTACATGTCTATCAAAAATTTGACTAAAAATATAATCATTTTATGCTGCAAGGCTGGAGAAGAGTAGCAGTGTTTGAAGGACTGGAGATTCAGGATAGCATAAGGGAAAGAATGGCTGAGGACTGCAGTGAGAGAAGGAAGGAATCTTCTAGGCAGCCTGAAAGAGGAAGGAGATGAATTTTTAGACAAAAGGCAGAGTGAAAGTGTGGTGTTGGGTGCAGGGAAATGGCTTCCTTGTGCCTGGCTGTTACTGCAGTGTTACTGCCAGGTTCAGAAATGGGTCTCTTTGTATCACCATTAGTAACTGGGTTCAAAGACAAGTCAGATTCCTGTCTGCAAAGTGCTGGATTCTTAATTTTGTCTGCTAATGAAAGAGGCATATCCTTAAAGCTAAGGGCTTTACAAATTCCAGACTACCTTTTCATGTGGAAATAACCTAATTTATGAAACAGTAATAATGATTATGAAATACACTGCTTTCCTCCACAGCTGCTTTTTGCCTCAAACCCCATATCTGAGTGGTATGAGTACTTATCAAAGAAATCTTCCCTTGGTTCTTGGTGGGTGGAACCTGATTTACTTTTCAGTCATGATGTAATCCAGTAGGCTTTGTAATGGCTCACATTGGAAAGCAGCATTTTAGCAGGTCCTGTGAAACAGCCAGTGCAACTAGCCAGCTTTTCTCAAATCCTGATAGCAGAATGCCAGAGCTACAGCTCTGGGTTAGAATAGATGTTCTGGGAGCATGGAGGGTTGTCACATTGCAGTGTGAACCAGTATTGGTTACGAAGGTTTTACCACTTACAGATAGTTGGAAACAGTATTTTGGGACTCCACTGAATCCAAGAATAAAAAGCAGAAAGTTACAAAATACCAAGTTCCCGTGATGTGAAAAATGAAACCTTTCTACACCAGCATGTCTGGGTAAGCTGCCATGGCAACTGTTACAAAGATGCTTCCCAGATAAAAATTCTGCTCAAACTAAAGATACATTTAGGAAGAGTTTGCTTCAGAACTGTACTTCAAAATATGTGCTTCAGAACCGGTCACCAACTTGCTTCAACTGCAGCAGTACTGAATGCTTTATCAATTCAGACACCTCTTCTGTGCCACTTCCCTTCCAGATTGTTTTCATATGGTCAAATTCCAATCCACATCCTGTTTAATTCCAAGGAAGGCAGTGGTTTAAGCAAGGAAGAGGCATTTTCTGATGTTAAACTCTGTCCCTGCCATAGCAGAGTTTCCTGCTTTGCTGTCTAGTAACAACATACAATATTCTGTTTGCCTTACCTCTAGTGCAGCTTTGGGACAGTGGTGCCAGTCAACCCAAAGGATATCTAATTGAATGGTGTTGTTAAAATATCTCATAGTAAACTAAACTTACACATCATTGTCCAGGAGAGAATTCACAACTGTGTTTTAAACCTCTCTGCCTTGTATCAGAACTATTGCTACATTTTGTGTGATCTTTCTAACTCAGGCACTGTCAGGGACCCTGTGCCAAATAAAACCCTGTGGGTTTTGATTCAGGTCTGACTGAAGGATGACATTTAATTTCTGACTGAAGAGGTCCCTCTGCTGGATCATTTCCTAACTCTCGGCACAGTTTCAGGGGTTCTCACGTTAGGAATGCACCAGTACTGACACACAGCATCTTCCTAGTGATTCCTTACCTGGTGAGTGCAGCTGTCTTCACAGGGGCTTGGAAATTAGTTTAGCAAAGACATTTGCAAGAATAAAATTGGAGTTTTTAAATGGTATTTTAATGATAAATACAATACAGTATGACTATACTTGAAGAAAATGATAAGGAGGATAATATCTCACTTTTAAGCACTTGTGCCTGTTTCCTCCTCAAAAAAAGCCAAAATTTGTATCTGAAGCAGAATGCTAAGATAAAAATATTCACCTGAGTGAAGTAATGTTCCTGACGTAGTTTACAGCCTAATTCTATTTATAGGTTAGACTGCCTATAAATCTTCCAAATATATTTGGTAGAACAACATTGGGAGTTTAATATTTATCATTGTAATTTATAATTTTAATAAACACAAAGGATCTGTTCTAAATCTGAATATCAACACCAGGCTGGGATTCTGAAGACGTAGGTTCCGTTTTAGGTGGTTTTGATCACAATTTCTTTTAAAAGCACTCAAACACCCACAGTAAGGCTTGAAATGCATGGATAGATGATGCTGCAGTAGTGTAAGAGCTTCTGGTGACTTCTTTAACTGGTTTGTAGTTTCCCACTAACATTAAGTGTTTGTGTGCAACTCCTTTTAGTGGAGACTGCAAACTTGGATGAATTACTTCCATTGAAAAATAGGATTATGGATTTTGCTTGAATCATGCTGCAATTTCATAAAGCATATCATAAGTATTCAAGTAAAAAAGCTTGTTTTTTCCATTTAGCTCAGCAAATTGAGCTCTAATTGCTGGTGCTCATACATTTCCAGCCAGCAATAAAGGTGCTTCAGTTCTAGAAGCATGATGTCCTGCTCATTGGGACAATCTTTTTCTACCTTCCTATAAAGGCTCGTAGGTCCTCTAATCACCTTGCATTGAACATAACAGCCCATTCTGTTACAAACCTGCCAGTCTTTGCTGAAGCATATGGAGCTGTGTGTATTCATGACACCTACCACCTGGCTTCGTCTCCATGTCCTGCAGCTGTGGCTTTATGCGGTTCACTGTCAGGATAACTGCCACTTTCTCAGCAAATGATCACTCCCCAACTATCACTCTTTCCTTTGGATGTTTGATGGAGAGTGTCAGCAGTGTGTCAGATATGTACAATTATATCCTCCTCCACTGATGAGAACACTCACAGCCAGCACATCCGTCAGAGCTGGGAGTCTCGTCAGTCAAGCAGTTGGCTCAGGTCAGAGGTTTTTGAGTAGCAATTCTTTCACATCAGGATGTTCAAACTTGGCTGCATCCTCAGTATATGTCAGATTCTCCTGACTAACCACATAGAGCTGCTCACAGACTTCTCCACTATCATATATTACTAAACTAATCAGGGAAAGGAAGTTCATTGCGCTCTGCTGAGGAGAAACAAAGCTGTGACTGTGCAATGTCACCAGGGAAGTCCACTTCTAGTAATTCATCTATTCCAGTTCTTCTGCTACTGAAGAGCATAGAATGGCTTAGTTTGGAAGGGAGCTTAGGGATCATCTACTCCAACTTCCTCGTCATGGGCAGGGACATCTCTCAACTAGTCTCAGCTGAGCACTTTCAACAGGAATCCTTGTCCATGTGAGCTGTCTGCTCACTGTTTAGCTGGTTACAATTCCAGTGAAGAGAGATGCTTTGAAATCAGTTATAATCACCAGAAATAAATCAGAGTAGGCATCTAGTGTAAAGCTGTTGTCTGTAATTTTCTTCATGATTGGAAAAGAAAACCATAACACCATAGCATTTAGGAAACATAACTTTGCCTAGAAATGTCTCAGAAGGAAAGTGCTGGTCTCTGTTTAATCTCCACCAGAAGTGCTCAATTCCCACTGTTCCAAGTGTTTGTACCTGAATTTACTGGAAGGGCAGGGACGTCTCAGAAGGAGACAGCAACTGATTGCATAGCAGAAGCTGAATGTGATTCTGTAATGTGTCCTGTGAATACTGAATGACACTCACTGAAGTGTTCCTTTGAGAGAGTCAGTAAGGCAGTGTGTTAGTAAAGACTCCTCGGCACCGCTCAGTTATACTGGAGAGTGCTGCCCCTTGGGGCAAGGTTGGCTAAACTGAAACACCTGTGATGTTACAAAGCACTCCTCCAAGTGCACATTGCTTTACTCATCAGTTGCTGTTTCTAGCCAGAATGGAGGACTAAGGAAATAGGCAAATGCAATAGATGCTGCCGGAGACCTGCCTGACATTGCGTCTCCTCCAGCAAGTGCTTTGGGGATGAAAGTTAATTCCTCATTCCCCTTTGCCTAGGCTGCCTGACCTCATCAACCATTTACAAGGATGTCCCTGTAGCTGGTGTGCTCCTCAGTACAGACATGTAAAATGCAGCTAGCAACAGAAAGGAGAGCGCAGTAATTAAACACCTCAGTGGTTTTTCTTGTGTTCTTCACTAGTTTGTTTGGTTTTCTCTCCTCCCCTCCCATTTTAAAAAATGCAAGAAAACTTCAAGTAAAAATACAATCCAATGCAAAATATACAATGAACTACTGTGAGGAAATGAGCATCTGACATAGTTTACTGTGATTGAGGAGTGACATTTCTCTGCTTGTGAGAAGAGCAGGTTTGTAGTCATATGTCTCAACAGAAGGAGAGGGGCATTGGAGCGTTGTGAGGAAGGAAGTATGCTCTTCCCAGAGAAGAGAAGCCTTCTTTTCTTGGCCACTTCACAACCTGCAGTGACCATGATAGAGAGGGGTTTGTGTAACTGAATGAGACATCCATAAACTCTGCAGGACAAACAGCTTTTATGGGAGATTGTCTCAGATATCCTTGTGGCACCAAGGCAGTTGGGACCTAGGCAGATGTTTTCTCTCAGGCCCTATGCTAAGCTGCAATAGCAACACCACAAAGACCAGCCAGTGTGTTCTGTACAGCTTAGTGCTCTGGAAAGCTTCATGTGTTGATTTTTTGGACACCTGACCTTGTTCTGCAGGAGTCAGCCTTTGGGAATTCTGGCTGGTTTCCCACAGAGCTGCACCACTGTTTGTGCAGCACATTGTCCTGTGGTTGGTGAGATCATCACTGCTGGGTGTTTCCCCCATGTTCCACAGGGTCTCAGCATCCACTATTCTGGTGGTGGATGCTGTGGTGGATGTAAGGATGCTGGGAAGGGTATCACATTGTTTTGTTGTACTTCTACTTGATCAGGCTTTTTAAAATGTCTCTAGTTTTCAGGCGAGACAAAATAATCTGATGCAAACTCACTAACTGAATTGCTACCTGGCAGTGACCTAGCTATTGTAAAGAATTAGTATGGATGAATTTTAATTGTTGGAGAGGTCACATAAACTGTGAAAGGTCAGCTGAGAAGTAGTCTGGTGTCAGTGATTTATGAAAAGTGTTTTCTAAGGTCAGCTGCATCTCAGTTATTAACACTGGAACTTTCTGACTGAACCACTGGCTGAGAACACAATGTTGGTGCAGATGGAGGTGCTTTGATGTTGAGTAGACTGATTTCAGTTCATTTACAGCACTATTGTCCACTGTTTTCAGCCTTTCCTGTTAGATCAAAAGATGTAAAAATCAACACTCACAAAAAAAAAAAAAAATCAGAACAAACAAATGAAAAGACAAACAAAACCCCAAAAACATTAAAAGCCAAACTGATTAAAAATCTCCAGGTCATGCTTTAAGTTGATATCCTAGCAGACATGCTAGGAATCTGTTGCCTGAACTTGGAGGAGACAAAGATTTGCAGACGTTCGGTGAAGTTCATAAGCTTTGTTCTGTGTATTCAGATATAAGCATTCCTTAATAAGAGTCATATTTGAATTTTCTAAGCACTGAAATATTTTAGGGAGATTTGAAACCAGCAGCATGTATAAAACTGATTTAAAAAAAAAAATAACTTGACTGAGCTTTGTTTTGCTCCATAAGCAAGATAGAAGGATTGGGTTCGGTTAAGTATAAAATGGAGTTCTAAAATTGGGTTTGTTTCATTGATTCATATGAAATGAGAAATCCAAAACAGCTTCAATAACTCTGTTGTCTGAGATACCAAACGACTTTTCTTAAAAAACTCAAACTCATGGAAAAAAGAATTCTGTGTAGTAGATGTAACAAATAAAAAACTCTTCCTGCTCTTGTCCATCTCACACGAGGCCACTAGAGGGTGCTAAAATATTTTCGTTTTCCTTTTTCCCTTCCTTTAATTTTCCTTTTTTTTTTTNTTTTTCTTTTTTTTTTTTTTTTTTTTTTTTTTTTTTTTTTGGATGTTTAAACTGCTGTTAAAACATAGACGGATGGCTTTAAAAGTGGTTTGCACAGTGCTACACTCTCCATCTCCCGATTTCATACTCATCAGAATTTTTGCCCTTTCACTAACAGAACTTCCTTGCTCCTTTGTGTATGAAATTGAGTATGTTAGCTACGCTGAAAGGTTCCGATTGGGCGTCTGCTGCTCTCAGCACCGCAGGCTCCACCATGACTTGTGCAGCTTGCACTGACTTGTGCTCCCTCTGCAAAACGTGTGAGTGTTTATCAGCACTCTCATCACTCTCCATTGCTCTCTTGAAAGGTGAGCTGCATTTTCAGAGCAACTGAGACACCTGCTGAAATAAGGAGCAGTTTCTTAGGTGTCGAATGCATGGTGAAGCAGCAGCAGACTCTATCCTGCAGCAGACACTGCCGTCCAAGAACTGCTACCAGTCCTGTCCACAGGCAAAAAGAAGGCACTGTCTTGCCTCTCAGCAAAGCCTCCTATTTCCTGAAGACGGTGTCCTCAAGTGTTAGAAAGTCCTGTCTGCACTGTGAAGTTGGGGTTTGGGCTTTTTGCTCCTAGCTTAAATATTCACATAAGTAAAGGAATTAGAATTCTTGGTCATACTATCCTAAAAATATGATTTTAGAATACACTGGGGATACATTTTCTAATTGGAGGAGGACATTCAGTACCTGAAGGGGGGCTGCAAGAAGGCTGTAGAGGGACTGTTTGCAAAGGCCTGCAGTAATAAGGTGAGGGGCAGTGACTTGAAATCAGAAGAGATTTAGATTGGATGTTAGAAACAAGTTCTGCAGCATGAGAGTGCTGGAACACTGCAGGTTGCCCACAGAGGTAGTTGAGGCTGCATCCCTGGAGACACTCAAGGTGAGACTGAAGAGGTCCCTGAGCAACCTGCTCTGGTGGAGGACGTCCCTGCTGACTGCGGGGGCTTGGACTGGATAACCTTTGGAGGTCCCTTCCAACCCAAACCATTATAGAATGGTCAGCTCTGACTTGTATTTTCTTGGTGAAATTCTTTCCCTTAAATATTTTGTATTTTGTTGACAGCACTTCAGTCAGTGTTTCATTTACTGGGCTCTCAGTAACTCAATTCAATACTGTCATTAAAGAAAGCATATATTCCAAACTATATTGTATTAATATTTTACTTACACTTCAGTGAAAATGTAGAAGCATGATTTAATAGCATTAGTTTCAGTAATTGCAAGCTGTAAGGTGCTGCCTGAGCTTTCATTCTTCTCGGCTCTCCTGTATTTACATTTAATAGGGATTATTCAAACAAGAGGAGGTGCCCATTTCTACAAATACCAGGTTTCTCAGATGGCACAGAAATTCTTGCACACTGCTGCACAATATTTTGACTGTTGTAATAAATTTACATTGAAGCAGCCTTGTATGAGAATATTAATTGTGGGAAAGGAACCTGAAAGGGACTCACATCTAAGCAAAAGCATTCTAGCATGTAAGTGTAATTAGTCAGCCTTAACGGTACCCAGGCAGAAACACACTCTGGCTCCTGGGCATTATTCTACTGCCATTTTTCTGAGGTTTGGTAGCTGGGCACAGAAGCAGAATATTGTGCTGTAAATTATCTTACCCTTCTCTAACCTTCAGCTGCCAGAATTAGTTGTTTGGCTTTGCTTTTCCGTTTGTTGACTGACCAAATTCTCTTCCCTCAATGACTTCTGAATTATTTTGCAAAGCTTTTTTGACTGCTTTATCTCCCATTTCATTTCCTTTAATATCTACACGGGCTGAAATCCATACAAAAATGACATTGTTGCTGTGACATATTACCTTATTATAGACATCAATAATTTCCAAAGCTATTCCTACTCTAGTGATTGAAATTTCTAGGATGATATGAACGGCACTTAAAAGATCTGGAAAAGTGACAGATTGTAAAGGTTGTACTTTAGCAATCTAATTCAGTGCCATCAGGATAGCAAATAACTCAGCACTATAACCAGATAACTAATCTAACTGCCTTCTTCAACCTACATTCGCACGCAGGAGGCTACTAAATCCCATCCTGCTTGCATCTTTAGAATGGAAGTGGAAAAGAGAACAGCAAAGATTAACACCAAAATGAAGCATTAATTACAATTAATTGATTGCAATGAAATTGTCACCCAATTTCAGCTTTTTTGCAGGGAAGGCAAAACAATGCAATAAAACTTGACAGTAAAATTAAATTCAAGTATTTGGAGTGTAGTGTTCTCACATCTCCAGAACCCTTGGATGAATGGTTTTTCACTTTTGTTTCATCAAGGAACAAGAAGTCTGTAGTAACTACTACTTCATATCATTCAGAAATTGGAACTTTAGATGTTGTTAGAAGTCATTCACATTCCAATCAACTCAGCATTTGGGGACTTAGCCAGTGACTGTTGAGGAAACTGCTTGTCTTGGACAAGCAAATGTAAAGGCTTTGCCCACAGCACACCAGGTTAAATGTGGTATGGATGCTTTCTCCACGATTCTTCTGAGTCCAAGCAAACTGACAAATAGTCCATCATCTCCTGGTTTTCTCACTGCAGTCTCTTAAGCTTTGAACTACCAACAATGAAATTGCTCCCTTCTGAGCATAATCCCCTCCACCTGCTCAGGTCACTTTGTTCTCCCAATCTACTGTCTCTGCAACTTTATTTATCTATTTTTAATCTTTTAAGTATCTGAATTTCTGCCATATGAGGTCAAAAGTCAATTTTTGTACCCTACTGCAAGGAGATTCCTAATGTGGTCACTTCCTTAACTGTGCCTTGTCCATCTCTCCTTTTGGTATCAGACTTTCTAGCTCAGGACTGCTCACTGTGTTGAATAAAGAAAATGCCTATGTTTTCCTGGCACAATCTATAACCTTCTACCCAATATCCATATCGCTGCAAATCTTAGACAGAGGCAGACATGGCAGCCACTCGAGCTGCTCTGATAAGTTTGTTTGTTTGTTTGTCTGAGATATTCTCAGCTACTCCTTAGTAGCCAACCTCTTCTCAAGAGATTGTGATAGAACATCATGTCCAAACCAGGAAGATCAACAAGGACCAGCTTGCAGGGCTCAGCATTTGGCACATATGTGCAAATAGGTCCAGATTTTAGGGTTTGAAAAGTGTATTCTTTCTCTGTATCCCAGAGGCCCCTCGATGTACTTGTAATTCTTTATTCTTTCATTCTTTAATTACAAAGCTGAATTTGATGACCATAAGTCATTATTCAGTCATTCCTCTAAATATTTAAATTCTGCAGTAAATGTCATTTTTCCTTATTGGAGATATGGAGGTAATGAATTTCCAGTAACTTGAAAGAATTCATAGATAATTTAAATTATCCACTGATGGGAATACCTGCCCTAAAAATCACCCTCTGCTTGTGCTGAAGTTAGAGCAGGCAACGTTGTGTCTTCTTCAGTTCTGACATTTCATTGTGATCTATACAATGGAAGAAGTGGGTTTAAAGCAAACCTTATGTGCAGGTCCACGTTAATCACTCTCTTCTCCTTATGATCTGAGGATGCTCTTTGGTTTCTGTAGGAACACTAGGCTGTATAGGAATGGCAGTTTTCAAAGCTAGGCACCTTAACTTACACCATACCTGTTATCACACATCCTGCACCTTCTGCTTGCCATCACCCTGACTTTGCCCACTGCTTGGAGTTTTAGCAAACTGTTACTCCCTTGTGCACAATGTACAGCAGAGAGTTAAGAAACTCCTGGTTGTGTGTATGCATTCAAGCTTGGTTTAGAACAATACCACAGGCAAGACTGTCCCTTTTTAAACAGGATATTATAGTATTGCTGCGTCTATAAATACAACACATAAAGCTCCTTATTACCAAATGCTTTATTAACAGCAGAAGACAGTCTTATGACATGATCTATGGTTGATTGATTTGCCTGAAAGCCACTTTAATACTGAGGAAGAAGATTAGTCATCTCCAGAAAGAATGACAGTCAACCATAAATCATTTCCTCCATCTTCATACATAGCGATGAAGTTAAGGCTATCAGATGATAAGAACCTAAATCAAAGCATGATCCTGGGTTTGCTTCATCCTTTTATTTTTCTTTTTGAATAGAAAATGCATCAGACTTTGCTTATTTTCAACCTAATGCTACAAATATAATCACTGTGGATATGAAGAGCTATCAGACATTTACACATAGTAGGAAGGTGGGCTTCTCTTCCTACCCTAAGTTTAATTTTTAATTGATAGTTGAGACAATTTAAACTTGTTTTGTAACCTAATACAAAATTAACCACATTTAAGGCATGTTCTCTACAATACCAGGGTTGAAAGTGTGGTTTAGTAGGGCTTGGTTGTTTGGTTTGCTTTGTATTCTTTTTTTCCCAGAGCTCCTTCACTGAAGTAGTTTGGTAAACCATCAGTTATAATATGGTTCTCTTCGTTTGTGTTTTCATTGCTTTGGAATTCCCACATCTATACTTTTTTTTATGCTAGTTCCATTTCCTTATGTTATCCCAGAAAACTGCCAAGGCATAAAAGCTACAGCAGCAAGAAATTTAGGTTTTAGGTTTGGGGTTTTGACATAATTTCTGGCTAAAGTCTACCTTCATTGTCTCTGGGGTTTGTTGGTTGTTTTGGGGTTTTTTTGTTTGTTTGTTTTTGGTTTGGTTTGGGTTTTTTTTAATCAGGTCTCATCTCTTACTAGTGAGTTGACCTAATTCAACAAATTAGGGGCTTGGTAGTGTTATTGTTTGTTTTTTCTTAAAATCCTTATTGGTTTTAGCATTCTGGAAGCTTTATTGAGATTTTGATTTTTTCTTGCTTGCCTGTCATCAACCCACTTAGCATTGCCTTATCAAGTGCAACTAATTAACATCAAAGGGATATTGTTATTCATTATCGCTCTCTGATCAGTCATGTATGCCATAGATGCTGAGCTGGCTCTTTTGAATCTCATTCACTATGCTTTCTTTAGGTTTCTTATAGATTGCCCTCCTCATTTGCACAGTGCTACAGAAGTTAATATGCATCTGCATTTAAGTGGAAAATTACTTCTTCCTGAAGAACCACCGGACCTCTCTGTTGGCATTTGCTGTGGCATGCACACACGAATACTTCACTGCTAACAGGCACAGCTTGCCTGTGCTTCTTTATTTCTCTGCTCCCTCTTGACTTGCTAGGCTCACAATCAAAGCCCAACCTGCAACTTTCTGCTAAGTTTAATTTTGCCTCACGTGGATCCAGTTTCCTTACCCAAGTCACTGTTATTTATTGAGAAGCTGTAGACAGACAAGTGGCTACATAGCTAAACCTGCCTATTTTCTACTAACCTGCCATTCCAGACACTCTTCTGCTTCCTTTCTGTCTGTGCAGAATATGTCTTCCAGGTTCTGAAAAGAGGAGGGAATTCTGTCAACGCAGAAAATGCCTCTGAAGCAACTCCCTGAAATTGCAACTCTGTAGGCTTTGTTTCTGTCAGAGTGTCACAATAGGTCTGTTACCCATTTTGTGGAGGTTTAGAGAGAACAGGAGTTGTTGTCATTGAGAAGGGACTACAAACTGTGCAGAAATAGTATGATCATTCTCAAAAGTTAATGTCTGGTTTTATGTTAGAAATAAATTCCCTGCTGCTTTGTAGAATCACACATGCATATCTCATGGTGTTGTATTAGAATGAGCTGTGGGGTTTGTGGTTGTATTAGAATGAGCTGTTTGCCACCTCCTCCTTTCATTAGTCTGTTGGAACTGGTTAACTTAACCTGACTTTGTTAATGTCTGTTAATCATAGGAAAAATAGCAGAGTGTGGGCATCTTGATCCTCCTCTTTCCCATGGGGAGTTTGGAGATCTTTCTGCAGTTTCCCTTTTCAATTGATGTGAGTTTCTGGCACCAAGATGTTAAGTTCCTGGCAGTTGCAATTTGCCTTAGGCATTTCTTCCACAGCATCCCACTGAAGATCTTCATCAGAGTCAGACTTTGCCCAGCCAGCACTAGGGAAGAGCACAGAGGAGTTTTCTGGTGTGTTGCGGTTTAACCCCAATAGGCAGCTGAGAAATACACAGCTGCTTGTTCACTTCCTGCCAGAGGGAAGAGAGAGAGAATGGAAAGGGTAAAAGTGAGAAAACTCATGAGCTGAGGCAAAGGAAGTTTAATGGGTAAAACAAAAGCTGTTTGAAAACAGAAAGCAAGGTGAGGAATTCATCACTGCTACCCACCAGCAGGTGGGTGTTGAGCAATCCCCAGGGAAACAGGGCTCCACCACATTTCACAGGTACTTAGGGAGACACTGAACTCCAGACATCATCCCTGCTCCTGCCAGCTTTCTTCCTTCTCCCACCTTTTGTTGCTGGGCATGACGTCATAGGGTACTGGAGTATTGCTTTGGTCAGCTGGCAGCAGGTGACTGGGCTGTGTCCCCTCCCCCCTTGCGTGCACCCAGCCTACTCACTGGCATGGCAGGATGACAAACTGAGAAATCTTTTTTCTCCCAGATACTGGATCAACTTGAATCTTCAGATCTTTTTCTTCTACTGATTAGTTATAACATTACACTGCAGTAGGGTGCTGTTAACACCTACAGAAAGTACTCTCTGAAATACTCTCTCAAGTATTTCCACTTGAGAAGATTGCATCATTGACATCTCATTATCTCCTGATGTGTGCTTCTCTCTCTGGCAGGTATATTGACAACCCAATATTCCATGAATTGAATATGCTGTCAATTTTAGGTTGGAGGTGATCAGTGATGTCTGTTCCCCTAAAATATATGCTCTTATTCTCCCTTTTGAACAACAATGGCTTTTGCATTCCACCTTTCTGGATTTTATTTTAAAAAAACAAACAAACAAACAAACACTACTTGCAAACAAATTACCACTGTTTGTATGCCAGGTAAATATTCTATTTTATTGTTATTTTTAACACCCTTTCTGTGTGTGTAGCAAAACCAGGATGTCTCCAAAGTAAAATGCTATGGAATAAGTTTAGAATGAATGCCAAGTCATGATTAATATTAAGTTCATATTCTTATGTTTCCCATCAAATCTTCTCCTTGCAAGCTGGTCATACATGCAAGCGTAATCACACATGCTCTGGGGAAGCAGATGAGCTAGCAGCAGTTTGTGACTTTGATGCTTGTTCCTTAGCCAAGCTGCACCCATGAGGCAAAAATAAACAGAGAAGAGGAAACGGATAAGGAAAAGAGATTCAGATTTAGAAGCGTCCAGCAAGTTGCATGATCAGCTGTGCTTGGAGCTATAGAGTTAGACAAAGGTCTGCAGGTGACTCCTGTGACGTTGTGGTAGCTCTTCAGCAAACACACAAACATAGGGAGCAGAGCCTCCATCTATTAATGTCTGTGTGAGTTCTGCATCCTTATGCCTTGAAACATTCCCTTTGGAAGGAATACATTAAGGTCAAGATGTAAAGGAGAGACATTTCCCAGGGAACATTAGAGGCTGGTTGATGTTAGCAAGGGTCTCAGAAAGGATGAAGAAGTGCATCCCCAGCTGAACATTCAGCCACTGTCTCGCTTAGGCTGAGCAGTTTGTACCAGTGTGGATGGTGACTGTGAGGGAGTTGTGTGTGCAGCTGACAGTGTGGGGAGGGGACCACTGCACAGCTACACTCAGTACAGAGGGCATGAGCCCTGGCTGCTAAATTCACATGGGTTTAGCATGCTCTAATTGCTACTACTTTAGTGACTGACTCTCCCCATGTAGAGCTGGGCAGTATTTTAGTTGGAACTGTCAGGATGAAATCATTTTCAATAGACAATCCATGGCAGCACTATAGAGAGAGGAACCTTTGTCAGCTTGCTGCCCGTGCAAGGACCATTGCTTCTTAACGTGGAGAAAGTGAACTTCTTCTCTTCAATGCCTTAATTGTCATAGAAATCCTTTATTGGGTGAAGTGCCTGGTTTTGGCTTTCTGTGAGTTTGGAGTAAGTCATCTTGTATTTGGCACTGACTGAAAAATGTAATTTGACATTTTTGAAATTAAAACCGTCATGGTATTTAAAGATGAACTTAAGCTCTACTAATTCTATTAAACTGCAGTCTGCCAATGAGTTATAAAGTCTAATTAATCATTTTGTCAGCTTTGCCTTCTGAAGCTAGTCAATATAAATTTGAATAAATAGGAAGCTGTTGACCCAGGCACCTCTGGATGTTGTGAATAAAGATGTGTCCATAGTAAAATACTCTGACTGCTACCTCTCTTGGTTGCACATAGTACACACAAATGCAGCAGGGAATTACACAGTGCTATCAGACAGGAACACTGGTAAAGCCTTCATTTAAATTATTTATTTGTGCTGCTAAATAAAGAAATAGGTGTTGCAATTTCTAAGGTGTTTCATCCAGAGGTAGCCGTTTAGAGGATACAAACTTCTTAGGCAAAGTTTGTCGCTGACACTGCAGTGTGACATGTCACATCAGGTTGCATCAATAGAGCCATGTTATGTAAAAGTAATGGAATGTGACTGATAGAACCCAAGATAGTGTAGCATACTGTAACATTACGTGTCAGCATTTCTTTAATGGAGCCTTTCAGGGAAGCTTTTTGGTAAAATACCTGAAAAAAAATCACTTACAAAAAGCAAAGAGTATATGTAAAATATCTGCACTCACTTATTGTGAGGAACACATGGAACAAGCTAAATAACATTATTTCTGATCATTTAACAAGTTAGATATCTGGTCTGTAAAGTTACCACAATGAAAGCTACACATCCCAGAGAATTCTGTCTCTTATGAAATTGATTTCCTGATCCTGCACAGGGATAAATATTTCCCTGTATCTGATACAAGCTTAAGTTGCCATGCTCATACTATCAGAAGTTCTCTTTACCTGGTAGAAAAAACTCCTGTTTCCCTAATACTATAATGATCTGGGAGCCCTCATTTCCATTTTAAAAATCCATATTCCCAGAAACAAAATAATCCTTTACTTTTGTAGAGGTCAGATTGCATCCTTTCCTTAACATCTCGCTAAGCTTTTGAACAGGAAAGTGAGCTAGCATGGTGTGAGGGATGTGACACATAAAACACCATTGCCACTGACATCCTTCTCCTGAGAATGAAAGACAGTGAACTGTTTGTCTTCAGCAGATTAACAGGGAAGGTTGTTTTTGTTTGTCTGACTGGTCAAGGACAATTTACAGTTCAGTTACTCTGAAGGAAAGACTTGTTGAGTTGAGAGCACTCCTATTATAGCTCCAGGTAGAGGATGATAGATTTAGCCGTCATTGTGATAAACTGCAGCCTGCACGCTTGCCATGCACAAAATAAATAAAACACTGGTAGATCTCTTTGGTTCAGATACTTAACAGCCACTGCTGGCATGGAGGTGTAGGCTTCTTTAGTGAGGGTACCAAGGATTTAAATGTCCTCATTAGTTTGAACAGATTGGGGCTTTCTGAGAATGTATACACCTGGGAAGAGGAAAAACACACACGAACTCCCACTTCTCTCTGGCATTTGAATCCCAGTAGGTCAAAAGCAATTTTTGTATGTCCTACAAGACACTTCTCCTGTTCTTTACAAAGTTCAGCGTTTGTTTTCTCAGTTTTGTTCCTTATCTTTACATTTCTGAGTCGGAAGTTTGAAAACAATCTAGCTCCTGCGCTACCATGGAAGATGGTGGCTGTAGAATATCTTCCTTTGGAACAGCTTCCGTGACAGAGTGCACAGAGTTGCTTATAGGTTCAATTGATCTGTTAATTCGGTTGCTTATTACCTGGTTGACTGTTACCCTTGATAGCTGTTATCATTCCATTAGAGCAGTCTTGTCAATTTTTAATTGCTCATTGTACCTTTTAAGATCAATGCATATGGCAACTCTTAGTTTATTTAGTAATGGATACTGTTTGCTGTGGCACTAAGTTTTAACTAACAGGAATTTTCTGCTGTGTAATGTTGATTTTTATTATTTTTCTTGTGGTGAGATGAGGTGAGTCACTGCTGACTGTTCTAATTCCACCATCTTCTAGTCAATTATTCCACTCTCTGGATTTATGGTTTAAATTAAAGTTCATACATTGAGGAACAACTATTAAAAATGTAAAATAAATCAATAAAAAAATGTATTTACTCTGCACTTTCCTGCAGATCTAATTCCATGCTCACCTGTGCAGGGAGGCTGTGCAGCTGATCTGGAGTTTTCCAGTACGTTGTGGTGCATACCTGTGATTTGTAACTCAGTGAGATCAGGAGTTGTAAATGTATGTCCAAAGCTCCAAACCCTTGTCTTTTTCAGTAAGAAATGGTGTTTAATATATAATCCAAGCAAGAGCAAAGCAATGAAAGGCAGGGTTTGTTTGCATGGGTGCCATAGAAAATGCCATCTGCAGAAAAAGGAGAAGCCAGTGGACAGTTGTGAATCTGTAGCTGGCAGTGCCGAGCGCTGCCCACAAAATCTGAGCTCATCTTTGCTCTGACTAGTGGTTAGAGAAAGAATTTCTGTGCTCATATTTCATGTTCTGTTTTACAAGTATTTAAATTTGTTCCCCTGTGGACACTCAGAGCAAAGAGCCAAGCACTTGCAATAGCAGTAACTGTGGTAGGGCAAGGGAGCAAGCAAAACTCAGTTTGAGAGTGATGAGTAAAACACTGTTACTAGTGGCTGTAGCTTCTGTGCTGGGTTTTTGGTTGGTTCAGGTTTTTCTCAAGAATTATTTCTATATTGAAAAAGTCAATTGAAGTACAAAGTCTGTATAATGGATTGGTAGGGCATCTGATCAAGATGGAACAGTAGCAGGTGATACTGGAGGAGATGTAAACAGTACCAATAGAACATCAGTGCAGAGAAACTTGACTCTGAAAGACTGAAGCATGACTTCTGCAGAGGATTTTGATGCCCTATGCCATTTTTTAGTAGGTTGCTTGCAGGAAGGGAAATGAGAACCTGACATTGCAGCATTCTTTGTCACCTAATCACTACTCTTACAAAGCGAAACTTCATGTGGCGAACACTTTTAAAGCTTTAATACGGGCAAACTTCATCTCTTCTTGGTGTTTTTAGTCAACTCTTCCTGTTGTACAGGTGCACATATTTATTTCTCCATTTATTTTCTTGTTCCTGATTTTCACAACTGACTACCTCTTACTGAATTTTTGTTCCAGAACAAGCTTCATTTCTGCTAACAGCAAACGTCAGTTGTTACACCTGCACTCGCTCTGCACTACACTAATTACTCAAACTGACAATGAAAAGAAACAAACTACAAGAGCATGAACAAAATGCATGCTCTATGAAATGACACATTGAAATCTACATCACTGCTGGAGGGTCCAATGAACAAGGTAGATGGTCTTGCTTGAAGGTGTTCTGTCCACACAGATCTGCAGACAGTCACAGGTTGGTTGTACAAATGTGGAGTTAGCTCTGAGAGGAATACCAGGGGAAATGATGAGGAACCCAAATGGGCTTGTTCTTGCCCACTACTTTGCTCCTTGTGGTGAGAGTACAGGTAGAGGAATTCTTAACTAAAAGTCCACACTTCACCCATTGCCTACCAGATATTCTTTGTGTCCTTCTTGGTTGGTACAGCTTTAAAAACAGCTTTGAAGAATGGAAATAGTGAATACTTTTGAGGTAACTGTGAGCAGGATGAGAAGAGGACTATGCCTCCCAGTCTCTCAGCAGCTCAGCTGCCAAACATGTATTTAAGTGTCTGACTTTAAAATAAATGTTCTGAGCACTCTTGATGCCAGTTCCAAGTTTTTAAAGTCAGTGCTTCCCCTGGAAATATTCTTTCATTTAATTTAGAAGTCATCTGAAAATCAGGTGGCCCAAACACCATTTTAAAGGGAGGAATTTCTTGAGAGTCATCCCTTTGAGTGACATTCAGGAGCAAATCCAAGTGTGGCCAGTGGCAGCCTAGGAGGTTCCTCGCCAGGTAGCTGCTGTACAGAGAACTGCCACTGTACAGCAAAGACTTTGCAATTGCCCCTGCAAAAGCAAGACCTGTATGAATGATATGATTTGAGAATAAGGTGACTTGGCAACACTGATGTGGACTTAATGGAAGAATTACCTAGAAATGCACATGCTGTACCAGTTGCACAAAGAGATTGTAAATGCATTCTGGTTGTATATAATTTATTGCTTTTTCCTCTGTGATTAGCAAAAAGCAAACAAGTCCATTTCTGCACTCAAGGAAATTAGGGAATCAATTTCATGGAAGGAACAATAACAAACAAACAGAAAGCCTCTGTGCTAGCACAGGGATATTCATGTTTGCAAAGTTGTGCAGGTTAAGCAAAAAAGTTTCTTCTTTTCAGACTGTGATTTTTCATTTTGCACTACAGGCTTTTAGGGTTATTAAATGTCTAGATTTTAAAGTGTATTTCATCAACCAAAGCAGCACATGGGAGCCAAACTCTGGGTTTTGATACACAAGCATCACTCTCACTGATTTCATTATAATTTTTTCATTT